>CM032059.1:4617856-4837676 GCA_018831715.1 Matsumurasca onukii | reverse complement strand
TACTGATAACTTCACAACGGTCGTGCAGGTGTCATCTTTCTTACTTCAGGTTTAGGCATGTAAGCCTACTAAAAAAGCACTTTTTCTTTAATCAGATCGTCATCTCTCTCTGGAAGTAAGTTTATGAGTTTCTGAGAACTAATAGTTGCCTTTTTGAGTCTTATTTATTTCAACGGCAAACACCAGTTATACAAATTATAATACAGTTGACAACAGTGAACAATATGGGAAGTGATATAATATAAATAGTGTTAATAATAATAAGACAAGTGTGGCTTAAACAAGCAATAAGAAACAACAAACATCACTAAGGGCCGTTTTTTCAATTGCCTGCTAACCAGCTCGTTGACTAACCGCCGGTTAATTTGTTTACAGTCTTCAATGTTTACATTTTGACGCAATGTTCAAAACACTTTAATGAATTATTGAAGACCATTCATGCAACAAAGGTATCATTTTACAATTTTAATTGAATAATAATAATATCTTTATTTGTCATATGAATCTTACAATAATTATTGACAATGTCATGGAACATAATTATACATGGCTATAAGCCAGAGTCAATAATAAGTAGTTTACCATATATTTTAAATAAATAAATAACTAATTAGCTTAATGTAATAATAATAATAATAATTTAATGTCAATATATACAATACAAATTGTTTTTGACATAATTATATAGCCTACATATAAATAAAATAGAACCTATTACCACTGGTAAGACTGTAATGAAAGTTATGATTAATTTAGCTGCCAGTGAAATCCTGTACCTTGTAAAACGAATTTAGAAGCAAGTATTTTTAATTTTGTTTTGAATTGATTTAAATCCGTATCTTTTACGTGGATTGGTAATTTATTATATAATTGCCTACCAGCTTCCATAGGAAGCTTATCACACATTGTAGTCTGTGGTAGGTTGGCCGAATTGACTGATTTCTGGTGTTGTATGCATTATTCTGTTCTTCAAACGAATAATTGATGTAAAAAAATCAAAGTTTGTAATATGTATAGGGATGATACTGGCAATATGGATAAAAATTTGAATGCTTCTTTGCAAGATTCGGTGTTTAAGCCTGGCTATTATTCTAATTGCTTTCTTTTTGAGTACAAAAATTCTTTGAATTTTGGTTTCAGAGCAGTTCCCCATAAACATAATCCGTAGGAAAGATGGGGATATATAATGCCATAATATGCCATTTTCAAAACATCTTGGTTGCAATGTAATGACAAACTTCTTAACAGAAATAGTCCTGTGGACACCCTGTTACATACCAAATCAATGTGGTGATCCCAAGACAGTTTTTTATCCATCAAAATGCCTAAGAATTTAACGCAATCAGCTTCTTGAAGGGTATAATTATTGATGGTAAAGTTAAATGTGTCATTTTCGTTGTATTGATTTAACTCAAAGTTGATATAATTGGTTTTACTAAAGTTTGTACCTAAATCAAGGCTTTTAAAATATTCTATACAACCTTTCGTTTTTTCAATTGCAAGATCTTTAAGATCATTGTAGTTATTTGCATTGAAACTAAGCGTTGTGTCATCAGCGATTGCACCGTTACAGTTGTTTAAATGATTTCCAAATAGCATTTCTTTGCATTTATTAACATATAAAATAAACAACGAGGGCCAAGAACAGATCCCTGGGGACACCATGGTTCAAGTCTATTTCATTAGACAAATCGTTTTCAATTTGCACCTGATGAGTTCTATTACTTAAATATGTTTTTATCCAATTGTAGGAGTTTCCACAATTCCGTAAGAAAATAAGATATCTAGTAATTCGCATGATTTAGGCAATCAAAGCCTTGGACAGGTCCAAAAGACACTCAAAGTCCTCTTTCTTTCATCTAAATTTGAAACAGTAAATTCTACAAATTCGTTGATAGCTTCTAAAGTACTTTTTCCTTCAGTAAAACCAAATTGGGCTTTTGACAGAATATTGAATTTCTTTAAAAATGAACATATTCGGATTAAGAATAGTTTTTCAAATATTTTACTAAAAGTGGGCAGTAGAGATATTGGTCTATAATTTCCCAATGACAAAGCAGAGCCTTTTTTAAATATAGGTATTATTTTCGCTTGTTTCAAAAAGTGTGGGAATACTCCTTTTTCAAACGAACTATTAATTAGAAATACTAGGGGTTGTAGAATTTCAGGGTAACATTGTTTTAAAACCCAAACTGATAATCCATCTAGATCAGTAGATTTCTTTGATGGCAAATTCTTAATCACTGATATAAGCTCTGTTACTGTTACTGGGGTCAGAAACATAGAATTCATGTTTATTTGTAACTGTCGTGGGATCAATTTGGAAGGCCCTTGATTCTGAACAGCTACGTTAGCAAAATATTGATTGAAACAATTTGCAACTTCTGTCGGGTCTTTAACTACACTTCCGTTGTGAGTTATTTCAATAGGGGTTTTAACTTTAACGGCCTTTTTGTCATTAATTATTTGCCAAGCTGTTTTGGACATATTATTTGAGTGTTTAATTTTGTTTCTTATATTAAGTGATTTGGCTGCTCTGATAAGCCTTTTGTAAATTCTATTGTAATTTTGTAAAAATGTTGTAAATGCAGTACTATTGGAAGTTTTGTTGATTTCCTTATACATTTTTAGATTTTTCTTAGATACCGATAAACCGCTTGTAAACCAATCATTCAAAGACCTTTTCCTAGACACATTTACAGTTTTAATTGGGCAAGTAACATTCAAACACCTCAAAAATATCGCTCTAAACCTGTTATAAGCTTCATCTACATCATTAACAAGATAAAGATCTTGCCAAGTTTGGATGTGCAACAGCTGCCTAAGCTTTGTAATATTGTTGTTTTTAAACATTCTCCTATTTTCCTTACATGTTTGATTGCAACTAACATTATCACTTTTTATAGATACTATTTGACCATGATGGTCAGATAAATTTGTATCTACGATTTCAACAGCAATGCTGGGGGATAAATTTGAGACCACATTGTCAATAGCAGTTGCCGAGTGGTCGGTTATTCGCGTCGGGTGTTAACTTGCCATTTCAAATTGAATGTTTGGAGTAGATCTTTAAACTGCTTTACTTGATTGTGGCCAGTATTCAAAACATTAATGTTATAATCACCTATTATTACAAATTTTGATTTATTAAAAAATAGCAACTCCAAAAGTTGTTCAAATTTTGAAGAAATATGAGAAAATTTCCACTTTGAGCTAGTATGCCGATAACAACAATTTTTCCTTTCTTTAGAAGAAATTGAAATTCCAGAGACTTCTATATCTTTTCAGAGCAAGTTTTATTTTTATTTTATTTCTTTTATCTCAATGTTTTTATTATACAGTAAAGAGCTAGAAAATACAGAGTAAACCTGATTTAAATCAATATTTTGCTGTCAAAAAACTCCTCTACAGAATAAAATAGATTTTGTAATAACCAATCAAAAAAATTTTCAAATTTTTTAAGTGAATAAAGGTCCATCATTGGTTTTAGTTTATTATACAATTTAATAGACATGACTGTATGGCTATTTAGAGATTTACTGAGGCGACAAGGTTTAACTACAGCATTATTTTTATCACGGCTATTGTAGGTATAGACATTGTAATTTAATTTAAGTAACTCCTCATGTTTTTGAGAATAGAAAAAAGATCATATATATGTATAAATTTATAATGATTTGAATTTGCAGATTTGTAAAGAGTGGGTTACAGTGTTCCAAGAACTCTGCCTGGGCCATTGCTCTAATTACTTTTTTTTGTAAAATTAAAATGTCCTCAACCCTTCTATTATTACCCCACAAAATTAACCCATATCTAAATATTGACTCAAAATAGGCAAAATATGATGTTCTTACATATTGTTTTGGAACTAAATGTATTAGACGATTCATCAGAAATACTACCCTAGACAGTCTTGAACTGACGTAATCTATGTGACTTGACCACGTCAGTTCAGTGTCAACATGCAGACCTAAAAACTTTGTTGAATTGATATAGTTGTTAGTAGAGTTGCTGTACGCTTTAAACTAAAGACCAAGTTTTGTGTTTTATCTTGATTAAGCAAAAACCTGTTGGCAGAGAACCATGTTGAAGCCCCTTCTAAAGTATTACTAATCAGTTTGTTAATATGTTCTAAGTTTGGACTTATGTTAAGGAATGTAGTGTCATCGGCATAAAGAACAATTTTTGATTTGACAGATCAAATGGTAGATCATTTAATGTATATTGATTAGGAAAAGAAGTGGCCCCAGGACAGAACCCTGTGGAACACCCCACTCCACTAAAGCCTCACATGAACAGCAACCATTCACTGAGACTATTTGTCGTCTATTACTTAAATATGATTTGATGAACTGTAAAGGGGGACCCTGAAGACCATAGTATCCTAGTTATGTTATCAATTTACTTCCATCTACACAGTCAAAAGCCTTGCTCAGGTCACAGAAGGTAGCCTGAGCATAGGCTTTATCCTCGAAAGATTGAAGGATCTGTCTAACCAAATAATCCATAGCGTCAATGGTGGACCTTCCTCTTCTAAATCCATATTGGAATTCACTAAAAATATTATTAGAATCAAAATATTTAACAAGTTGGTCATTCACTATGATCTCTATTAATTTTCCTAAGACTGGGACTAGAGATATTGGGCAGTAACTTTGAGGTAGTTCTTTAGGGCCCTTTTTATAAATAGGGCAGACACAGGAAATTTTTAAGCATCAGGAAAAATTCCTTCTCTAACCCTTTGCGGTCTCATTTTATTTTTATATTTTTGTAAAAAGCCTCCTGTATGGGTTTCCCCAGTCCCCTATAAGCAAAATTTCAGCAAAACCCTCTCTGGTACGGTGCATTACCAGTCATTGAACCACACCTCTGCTGGGATTCAGCCCCCTAAAAGTGCCACCTCCCTCACTGGATTTGATGAGCCATTTTCTTCAGTGATCCTCAGCGGGTCATTGTGGCCCCGCACCCGGCATGATCCAATGAACTAGCATTGCACCACCTGCACTGGTGGGATTCGAACCCACGCCAGACAGGGGCCAGCTGTCCGTCACTATAACCACTAAACCACAGGGCTGTTTGTCATGGGCTGTCAAAGTCACAGTGGTTGCCATGAGGGGAGGGAGTGGTAGTTTCGCTTCTCTGCTAGGGCCAGTGTGCGTAGTCCGCGATATCAGAGACTGTTTCAACCGCTTCCTATACTGCACATCCAAGTTCAAAAGGAAATAGCGCTTTTCGACCTATAGTTGACACGATCGACCTCAAAGGGTTAAACAAAGAATTTACACATTTTGCTAGAGTATAGGCTACACTTGGAATTCAATTTTTAAAAGATCATTTGACATACCAAAAATATTAGGACTCTTCGAATTGCTAAGCTTTTTAACTGAAGTAATAATATCGTTAGTAGTTACATTTTTCAAAGTAAAATTATTATTATCGAATCTATTGTCTAACATATTCATATAAAAATTGAAATTCACATCGGTACCAGGATGAGCGTTATTATTAATTTTAAGCTTAATATCATTTACAGATTCAACAAAATATGTATTAAAACTATTAGGGTCAATATCAATATCTGCACATGGTTTTTTGACAGCATTTTGCTTAATAATATTCCATGCAGCCCTGCATTTGTTACTGCTAGTCTCTATACACCTTACATTATTCATCATTTTGGCATTCTTAACAGAATCTGTATAAGACCGTTTCAATAAATTATACTCATTATAATTTTTAAGGAAGCTGTTCTTCAACAAATAAACTCATTAAATTTGCTTAAATCATCAAATAATCCATATATCAGACATAAGAAAAATTTCGATGAAGAGTTCTTAACATGTTTGGGGAGACTAAATCTGAAATCTTGTCGAGAGTTTCTAAATTTAAAAACAGATAAGTTCAATACATTTTAGCATTCGGCTCAACTGCGATCTTTACAATATGAAGAATGGTCAAAACTTTCACAAAAGGTAAAGGAGTTATTTTATATAGTGAATGCCCGTTTGCAAATAAATGGATTAGACAGCATGATGGCTTAACCATGAGTGAATGGAGAGATAGTCTAAAAATGGTGGCTACTGTGGCAGTCAGCGAGCCATTCCTGGCAGGTCCCTTGACAACAACCGTTGTAGGCATTGCCTCAACGAGATTGACTCTTGCCCACGCCTTGGGATTCTGTCAGGTAGGCGAAACTCTAAGAAACACTAGACACCACAAAATCAGAAGTCTAATAGCCAACAGTCTGAGACAAAACAAGTTCAAGTATCTGAAGAAGTACACGGACTAGCAGAAAACGGAAGCACTAGAAGAATAGACATAATTTGTATTAAAAATTCAATTGGAACCATTTTAGATCCGACAATAAGATTTGAATCCGACCAAAACCAACCTTTCAAAATTAATGAAGAAAAAATCAACATTTACAAGAGCACATCCAAATTTTACAAATCAAAATACAACCTTGAAAAAATTGAAATTTTCGGTCTGATGATTGGGGCAAGAGGAACATTACCAAAATTTACAAGTGACATTTTACCAAATTCAAAATTTCCAAGTCCACGATCGAAGAAATTATTATCACTTCATTAAAATACTCAGTGTACATCCTACGGAATCATTTATATAACAAGAACTAACTCCAAATTTATTTTATGTAACCTACTATTATTATTGGTTTTATTTTACTTTGTTTTTAAGCAGGCCCCAGTTGGGGAAGTAGTTGTTCAGTTTTTGAATAAAGTTATATATAATAACGTGTGAGATAAGCATGGTCGTTAGTGTTATTGCCACATTTTAGTAGCTTATGTAGGAACAATAATCTTTCTTTCTTATTGGCCAGATATCTTGTATACCCATCATTATTGTGTTTTATTTTATTTAACATGCCATTATGTGAGGTATTTTTACAATTTTAAAATAATCAATGATATTTACTAAAATAATTTAAAAATGCTCAAACATTAATTCTGATTTCCTATTTTCTAAATAAATCATTACACTTTGCCAGTCATAAGTAGCTAACTTAATTTGAAGCTCTTTAATTTTTGTATCAGGTAAGTAAAGTTTAATTGGTCTTTTATTTAAGCTAGATTTGTTGGAGATTATATTGTTACCTTGTACATTTTTTACTGCAGTATTTATTATTTTGATTATTAAACCATCATGATCTGAATGAGGAAATACAAAGAGATGTACTTACAATATTTGGATTGAATGTTATGTAACAAATATGTTGTCAAGGCAATTATTTCCTCTGGTCGGCTTACTATTTTGCTGGTAATAGCTAAATTGCTTGAAGAGGTTTATTGATTGTTTAACAGTCCCCTTATCTTTAGTCACATCAAAGTTAGCGTTAAAATCTCCACCGATAAATATACTGTAATTATTCCATGATGAAAGGAAATTTAAAAGATGTTCCAATAATTCCAAGAATCTAAGTGGATTCCCGGATAGAGAGTGATATAGTGAAACAATTATAATTTTAAAATTTTCTATCAATATTGCACATACTTCAAAGTTAACCTCTTCACAGAATTTACTAACTTTTATATCCCTAGACTTCATGGAATTTTTGATAAAAATAGCGGTCCCACCTCGAACATGCTTATCTCTGCAATATGCACTAATAAATTGATAGCCATCTGAGAAGGCTAGGTTGATTTCATCTTTCTTTTTAACATGTATACATTATGCTAATTAAATAGTTACCTCAAAAATGTCCAGCTTTCCTATTGGTTGGCTGCCCGTCCTAATTTTAACCGCCGGTTAAGGATGAATTAAAAAAACGACCCTAATAGTAAGATAATTGACTGAAAAAAACCGAATGTGCTACAACATGAATAAATAGATGCAATAACAAGATAAATCTACTAGCAATAACAATAAATAGAATTGAATAATAATTTAAACGACTTGACAATAATTAAATAATAAATTAGTCTAATATAAAATGACACTTTAACTATGGGATACCATGGTTTGTGATTAGTGACATAACTATTTCAAAGTAGCAATTTTGTCAATAATATGCATTAACACATAGTGGTGAAAGTAAAAGAAAACACATTTAATATTATTTGTGTCTGTTTTTCTTCAGATTATGGAGTGAATAGTATATTGTTTCAAAGAGGAATTTACCCTCCTGAGAGTTTCAAAACTGAAGAGCACTTTGGACTATCAATTCTAGTTTCCACCGATGAAAAGATAATTGAATTTTTGAAAAATGTACTTGACCAGATCAAAGGTAGGTGGAGACCTAGTTGTCCATGACCCCTTGTGGTGATGGTGTGGCATCACATTGCTTTTGAAGTATATTGGGTCATATAAGAGCATTCACATGTATGCAGTGACAGAGTGCAAGTTGCAGAGCAGTCGGTGTTATTGTTAAACAAAACCTTAGTTGTTGTGCTGCACTGCACCCGCAAAGTTATAAAATGTGGGATCTTTTAAGAGCTTTCACATGTAATAATAATAATGTAGTATTACAAGTACAGTCTAAGTTATTTTAGTTTCAGCTAAAGCTAGAAAAACAACATGTGCAAGTGATTAAATTCATTTTATGTCAAATATTATGAAGTAACTTCCGCAAGTCTGAGAAATATTTGTACATTATTAGTTTAGTCATTAACATTATTCTAAGTACTTAAACGTTTTCAAAAAGCTATTTTGGAGTGAGCCACAGTTAACATTGTAAAATTAATTAAAATAAAAAAAAAGTAATTAATGAGATATTTTTTTATAAAAACCACTGAAAATGTGTTAGTTATTTAAATACAAAATGTTTTGTCTAAGCTATGTTTAGACATCTTCAGTTGAAGACAAAGAAGAGTATAATATATATATATACGAGGGCCATCCAGAAAGTAAGGAACAATTGCGCATCACGTGCCGCACAGACCCCTACCCTCTACGAGTGCGGCGTGCAGCTGCTAGCTCCATCCTTCCTCTTCAGTTTGAGTGTAGGTTCGTTGCTGTGTGATTACGCCTCTCGGTTCCACAGTGACTAATAATGGCATTGACAATTTAAAACCCTGCTAAATGTGAATAGTGAAATTTAAACACTCAGAAATTAATGGCAACTGTTTTTTTGGGACCGAAAGGGCTTAACCCAAGTCGAGTTAATGCCAACAGGAGAAACGATTAACTCAGAAGTCTACTGTGAAACCTCCAACGAGCCATCATAAACAATAGACGGGAAATGCTTTGAGAAAAAGTGTTGCTGAACCATGACAATGCTCGGTCTCATACATCTGCAAGAACACGTCATGAACTTCAACCTGTACGTTAAGAAATTTTTAGTCATCCACCTTACAGCCCTGATTTGGCGCCAAATGATTATCACTTATTCCCAAAGCTTAAGGATTTTTCGGGTGGAAACCAGTTTGCTAACGATGAGGAACTTCTAGAAGATGTGAAATCCAGGCTAAAAAGTTTGTTTATTTTCAATTTAAAATTATGTTAACTTTGAATTTTTTATACTTTTGTACCTGTTTATATTTTTAAGTGTTTTATGTATATATTATACTCTTCTTTGTCTTCAACTGTAGATGTCTAACATAGTTTATACGAAACGTTTTGTGTTTAAATAATTACAACATTTTCAGTGGTTTTTATCCAAAAATATTTCATTATTTATGACTAACCACTTAAGTTTAAAATTGAAAATGAAATAAGAAAGTGTTGATTTTTTTATTCTGGTTTTCTTATTTCCTTCATAGCTTCAATGTTATGAAATTAATTTGTTTTAGATTGGCTGCTTTCGGAAAAAGTTAACAAAATGTCTCTAGTCATTTCTAACATCAATACCAAAGAAGTGCTTGAAAAGTGGGATTTCAAACTGGAGTATGAGAAGACAGAGGACTCAGCTAACGAGAAAGGTGAAGTCACAGGGAAAAAAGACATCAAAATAATACAAAAGGAAATCCGTGACGTTCTACGACAAATATGTTCCACTGTCAGCTTTCTTCCCCTTCTAGACTGCCCTTGTAAGTAAAACAAATGTTAAAATAAAACAATTCAACCATATTTTGATTTTAACTTCACAGGCATCAATACTAATAGTTTGACCTTTTACTAATCAGTTATTTGAGTATTCTTGATTTATTTAGAGCCTTACTCTTATAGTCGATGTAGGGTGAAACCAATTTCAAAAAGGAGCTTCCTAATGTTATGCTATTTAACAATTTCCTCTCAAAGAAAACATGGAGCTGTAAACATTCTGAAGATCCTGATTGTTTACAGTTTCAAAAGTTCAAAGAAACCTGTAATTTTCATCTGTAAGCTTCCCTCTCAAAAAATACAACAAAAACCCAAGTCACAGAACTACAATACTAGATTTGAGAGAAAAGTTGTTATTTTTGTCCAAAATTAATAGGCGCACTTGAATTCAGAGATCAAAGCACATTATCAAAATCATAAAAGAATTTACAGAAGAGCCATGAAAGCTTACTGTGTATAAAAAGCATTGCTCGTACATCAAGTAATGTTTCAAAAACCGCATGGGCTGTAATCCACAGTAAAAACACATCTACAGACAAACAAATAGAACTAATAACTTTCAAGAAACCTTTTTTAAGCATAAAATCACTGTCCAATCTCAATCTTGCCAGCCTTCTTTAGCAGTTTTTGAAAGGGCTTTCTAACCCAAATAACACATATCTTAGACAAATCCTATTGAATCAATCCAGTTTCTAAAGCGAGAACAGTTTCCAAAGCTGTTCCAATAGATGCAGTTGTTTGTCTTGTCTAGATAATAGTAGATGGTATCAAAAGTCAGAGAAAAACAATGTCATGCATTTTTCTCGACTTGTAAGAAGCATTTGACTACAAAACACAAATTTACAAATTTAGTGTATCAAAACAATTAAGTAATTTTTACAGAAATTATCAACATACCAACAAAAAAGTAGGGTATGTCAGACCCAGGTTACAGACGTAGGGTTAATTTGTGTACTCTACATTTGGACTGGAAACCGGTTGATGCTGCAAGGTGTGTTTGATTGAACAGGTTCCTTCGACCTGCTGATCTACACAACAAAGGGTTGCGAAGTGCCCAGTGAGTGGGACGAGACGCAACCGGTGTTCATCGCTAACTCTCAGGAACTGCAGATGCGCTCCTTCTCCACATCTTTGCACAAGATGCACACTGTCGTCAGCTATAAAGTCGAGTGAATATCCGTTTATGATAGTAATTGGCAAGGTCCATTTTTCCTTATTTTATATTGAAATTGGGTGGGGCATTTTTTTTACTGGACTAGGTAATTTTTACTCCAGATTAAAAGTCTCTTTGTACATCATAGCTCTCTATTTAAGAAGTATGTTCTTAAATTGGTTTTTAGAAAAGAATAATATTTGTTTACAATGTCTTACATGTGGAAAAATGACCTAAAGGTTGTAACGGGTCCGTGTGAACATAAATAATTAGATACTTGTATATTGTCAAAGCAGCAAACCATTTAAATGATAAATTGTGAAAATACATTGTATTTTTAGGAGCACATTAAACCAGTTTTCTAAGGAAGCTCATTAAAAACTCATTGTCATTTTAAATCTTAACTATTAGGCCACTTTCAGGCGTTACCACATTTTGCCGTGCGCTGTATACGGCACGGCTCGAGTTAGTTTGATTACAATAGCAAACGGTAGCCATGTCGGCAGCTGTACGTCTCAACAGCTCCATATGATGCTATTGTAATAAAACTCACTTGCGCTGTACCGTATCCGGTCCACGACAAAAATCGTGACGTCTGAAAGCTGCCTTACTATATTCAACCATTAAACACAGAGAAACAGCAAGTATATTATCACCAACTAAAAGAAAAACTTGATACAAAATAATTTAAAGCTTTAAAAGTACCAATTACGTTAAACAAATCCCTTAAAACATTACTAATAAAAAAATATGCCCAATTTTTATAATTGACTTGAGATCACTAAGAGAAATTCCTTCCTTAACTCTTGAGTCACACCCATCCCTAGTTGTATGAAAAGAACAGAAAAAACAGGCTTTGTATCGGATCATGTAAATGTATTATTATAAGAAAACAACTTGGCAGTTTCTTGGACAGTTTTTTTAATAATTATGACAAAACTGAAAACTCTTTACAATTGTGTTGTAAAATAGTAATTTCATTGTACAAACTAAAAGGTTCCTTATAAGTTCATGGTGCCAATGTGCAGGTTTTCTTAAAATGGTTATTAGTTTTACATTCTTTAGACTTAAGGCCTAAATTATGGCATAAAGGTGGAAGTAACACTAGCATGGCTTAACATCGTACAACAATGATAATTGCTCTGTGTGATAGTATTTAAACCAAGCTGTAATGATTTGTCAAAATTGCAATGTTCACAGTATTTAAACCAAGTTGTAATGATTTGTCAAAATTGAAATTTTCACAACAGTTTTATGATGCTGCAGGATAGTTGAGATTCAAATTGTAGGAACAAATATTTAACTTATTTCTTAGGACAACATCACATTATTCCAAACCAAAACATATGACTTTGTGTTCTTAGAAACTTGTCTTGGTAATTGTTCCTCTTAAATCTTGGTTAAATTTGAAACAAGTAGACAATAATATAAAAATAAATGGTTTGTATCTCTTTTAACAAGAAAAGGTACATATACCTAAATTTGCGTTAAGTTTTCCTTTGACCTTAATATTACACTCACAGTAATGAAATAGTTATTAGGGTGTCAAATTTATGGATTCCAAAAAGTAAAGTCACACAGGAATTTTCTATGTAGTAAAACAAGGAGTATAAAGGTACAGAATTCTTATAAAAATTGCACGCTGATAACTAAAATTTCTAATTTAGATTAACAACATTTTGAATTCTCATAGTAAGATGTAGTTTATTTTTGAAGTGTAATGATGTCTTGGCACGTAACAATTCTGTACCGATAGTAATTTATTGTAATAAGTTTGTGTTTTTTGTATAAAAATAATATTTTGACAACTTGTGTAATTTGTAATTGTTGCTTAGTTTTAATATTTTTATACTTGTAACTGAATTAATAACTAACAATAAAAATTTAATAACATTCCATTTGTATACTTAATCCCCCATTTCTATTTTTAAGTTTGAAGAACCCTGATTGTTAATTTAGATGAAGGTCGTTTTCTAAGTTACAATAAAAAAAGAAAAGTAAAATATAAAAAGTAAAATATAGTACGCTAAAATAATAGTGTCGATTTTTTGTAGTTCCATATAAATGTTTTTCAATATACTTTTAACACTTCTTAATAGCTTAAAAGGAAATTCAAACAGTGAATGAGGTAGTGGGCGTGGATCCAAATTTGTTTTCATTAAATAATTATCCCCAACTCTTGGATCTGCACTAGATTTGAAAATAATTTTAGTTTTTTATTTGCTAAGTAGTTTTCAGAGAGCGTAAAACCCCTGTGTTGAATACTAGGACGGACTATTACAAACTAAGTTTCCTGAAGGTTGTTTTAAGCGATTAGAAGACAAATAGTAAAAAGGTATTTACCCTCCCTTTAAGTATCACCATCATATTAGACTTAACTAAATTTATAAAAAACCCTAGTCAAAAATGTAAAATGTGTGTCTTGAATATTTAGTTACCTCTATGTAAACAAAAGTAAATTAAAAATTGTCTAACACCACTTGAAAAATGGTGCCAGGGCTGATTTTCTCTGTGAGTCCGGCCGTGTTCTGTAAAATACAGGCAAGCGGTTGATCAAACTCCAGATGTCCAAAAGTGACCCCCTTAACTTTTGTATAAATGAAAATTTGTGAGCTTACTTTGGCATATGCATTGAGAGATAGCTAAAGTACTTTTTGGCATATTTAGGGGGTTTGTCTCCCACCCGAAATAGGGTTGGGGGTGTTGACCCTTTGAATCATATTCTTTATCCCATCAATCCATCATGTGACCCCCAAAATTGGAAACGACAGTGACCGCATCCATTTGTTTGCTGAAACAACATTTTTTGAGCCGCTATTTTGAAAGGGGAATCGGTAAAACCCCAAAATGAAATCCTGCAACTATTTTACATGGGCGGATTTACAGGGGTGGGTTGCACCCCCAACACTTTTGGACAGATAAAAAATGTGATAATTTTCTGTAGTTTGAATACTAGTACATTTTAAGTTCTCAGTTTTACAACTAAACCTTTTCTACACACAAATTATAATTGACAAAATTAATTAATAGACATGTAAGTAAAGTATAAACATAGTATGACGATACCACAGCTAAGTGCCAATGTAAGGTCGGGACTATATGGACGACAAAAACGCCGTGATCGCAACGTCGCGTTGACACTGGAAGTTGCTGGTCAGTGGTGGCAAGAGTCCCACAATTGAGATTATAACGAGCGCGCAAGCCCAGATGGGAGGCGGCGTTATACTCGGCCAGCGTCTTGATACGCAACCGGCTGCATACTCTTAATTAACTCTTTACTACCTCAACCTTGATACATAACAAACTTGACAAATAACAATGATACACACCAGGGCTATTTACTCAGGTGAAACCATATTTTAGTTTCAGTTTTTACTTGATCTAAATTTTACCATAATAACCTGTAACAAGGTACTTAAGTCTGCAATATTATACACAAGTATTGGCACATTGTTCCTAAAAACTAGATTTTTTGTTTAAAATTTCCTCGGGGTGCCCGGACTCCCCACTTGGTTGGAAACCCCCAGTATTGTTGCACCCCCAAGGATCACGTCCTAAATCCACCTAAGTCAAAGTATCTTTATTGCAATATCATTAATATATGAATAGTGTCATTTACAATATAGTTTACAGCTAAGGTTATAAAGATTAAATTGGATTAAGGAATACATTTAAAGAATAAAAAGGGTGGTCTTGAACCAGATTTTCAGATGTCGAGCAAACAGCAGCTTTTCAGTTTTCTTCAGGTGTTCCGGCAGTGAGTTCCACATCTTGGACCCCTAGGCTATGTTTGGATACAAGTAAAGGTAGAATGAAAACTAATATGTAAATTAACAAACAGTTTTATTCACTAAATTCCAATTTACAAAAGGTTTATTCATTATGAATCAGCATAATAACAGCACAGTAGTGAGATTGTAACATGATTTTAGAGCAAGCAAATTATGAAGTTGAGGGTAGAATATTTCTCAAGATGTAGTATTTCTTAAGCCAGTTTATTTTTAGAACAGATGATAAAAGAAAATGTCCATCAAATCAATTTCAATGTAATTGTGGAAATCAAGATATTTTAATGTTGTCTAGCAAATTAAATATCAGCTTTGTTTAAAATAATTATCAAATCATGATTGACAAATTAATAGTATTCGTAATTGTATCTATAAAAATAATGGTTTCAAAAATGATACTGAATACTGGTTAACGAACAATTTTTTTTGAAAAGATGTAATGAAAGTAGGTAATTAGTTTTTTAAATGTTAAAAACACTATCTAAATGAACAAATAGCTACAGTAATACTCATTTTAACATCACTCTATGACCAAACCAAATATTGGTAGAACATTATACTTCCAAAACAGTTTTTATTTTTTAAGTTCCTAGGCCTTCAGTTGAAAAATATATAAAAAATACTAAACAATACTTAAAGTGAAAAATGGTATTTGTAAAAATATAAGAAATTAATATAATGGCTGGCATCAGCAACATTTTCAAACTGACCTCGAGGCATTCTGTATTTTGTTTGTAAGAAATTCACAAGAAAAGTACAAGTATACAAGCAATGTTTGCAAGAATGCCATAATATGAGACTAGTAGTCCAAGTGTACATTTCGTGAAAACATATTTGAAGTTTTACTCCTTGGCATGTTTCCCCAAGTCTCAAAGGTGTTAATGAAGGCAATTAAAAAAAAAGTTATCAATTCAATTTACTCTAACACGTCAGGCATGACAAAGGCATTGGTTTAAACACTATTAAATCCTAAGCATTCATAACTCAATTAAATTTATACACTTGCAATAGGTATCAGACTGGAAATTACCTCTGTGCAAAATATGCACAATAAATCAGTGATTTTATTTTTCTAAACACCACTTGTTTGTATTGATTGAAAATCTGTCATAGCTTTTATAGGCTTAAAATTAGTCTTAACAAACTGTTCAGTTACATTTGTACTAATTTTTGTCACGCCTTAAATAATGCCCTGTGAAATATTACCATTGTGTCTCAAAAACCCATCAATACATAATCAAGGTAAACAATTTACAAAAGCAGTATAATTTAAACACTTAAATTAAATATAAAGTATTTCAGTAAAGATCAAAAATTCAAAATAATAGTAAGACTAGTTTCTGCAATCCAATTTTTTAAGAAAAGGAAAATAAGTTAAAGACAGGGCAGGCGATGTAGACTGTTGAGATTGGTTCTAATATCACTTGTCATTGACGTGGTTCACTTCACCGTTGGTTAATGTCGGTCTCAGAGTTTTCTGCAGAACGTGAGCATCGGCCGGTTCGATTCGTTTGTAGTAGTGCTTCTTGGTTTCGTGAATTTCAAATCCAAATTTTTTGTAAAACTCAATGGCGCCTGTGTTGTTTACTTGCACATGCCTAAAACAAAGTAGGATAATTTGAAAGGTCAATAACTCAAGCTTGTTCGGATTTAATTTAATATTGCCTTTACTTTCTAGTTTCTACTATTACACATTAACCTTTAACTATACCCTCTAAATCGTACCTAAGTACTTCAATTACAATGTCTGTCAGACGTCTGTTTTGTTTTTATTTTTTATAAACAAATTAATGAATAAATATTTTGTTTTCTTTCTAGGTTATTTGTTTTTATATCCTAAGAAAATATAGCAACTTCAGCAATAGTTTACCTACTATGGGCGGTTTTTTCAATTGCCTGCTAACCACCTGGTTAGCTAACCGCCGGTTAAGTTGTTTACAGTCTGCAATGTTTACATTTTCATGCAACGTTCAAAACACTTTAATGAATTATTAAAGATTATTCCTGTAATTAAAGTGTTCTTTTTCCATTCTGTATTGAATTTAACATGTGTACGTTATGCTAAAAAAGTTAATTACAAACAAAACTAATTTTTAAAACCGTTTTTTCTTAACATTTTTAAAATTAGTTGGATAAAAGAAAATTATTGAAATTTTTTTCCTATTTTTACAACGCTTTATAACTAACAAATTACCTTTTTTGGTGTGCCTGTAGATCCTGAGGCGAGGAGATTCAAATGCTGATCATTTGGCCTCAAAAGGCCATTGTCGACAACTTATATACACTACATTTATACACTATAACTATTGTTCACTTCACTTCATCAGCATTTGAATCTCCTCACCTCAGGATCTACAGGCACACCAAACAAGGTAATTTGTTATTTAATTAGGTCCTGAAACCGAAATAGTGAATTTGTTTATAACTATTGATTATCTTATACTATTGTTATTATGCAAGACCATGTAAATCATCTAAATAAAACAATTACCATTTTTTTATGTTTGAAAACTAGGAAAAGGTGGAAATAAATTCTTATACAGATATTTATGAACTAAACTGTGTATGACTAAAATAAAGTCACCAAAATATGTACACATTTTATTTCAATAACAGTTTTTAGTTTTGATCTATACATCTTGCACACACTTTTTTATGGCAATGGTATAATTACTATATTATGTCTACCGGACATCACCACTTGACACAAAAATCACGCAACCACTATACCACGTCTGCGAGACGGAAACATGCAATATTTGCAAAACAAAGAGTGATATATACTGAGTGATGTTCGCTGGTCAAAGGCCTTGACCTGACTGAAAGGTAGATGACTGGACTGGTTCCTGTGATGAGGGGGTGAAAGGTAACAAGGGGATGAATTATGGCGCCATCTGTGAGACGTCAGTATAGTAGTTAAGGGTTAAAGAGTAAAGAAAGAAGTATATGTAATCTAGAAGGTCCACTCTTGTAAGGTGGCTTTTTCCCGGTTTTATGAAGAAATTCATTGTTCGCTGTAACGTTTTTCCTTGTCAAGTGGACACACTGAATGTATAAGCTCAATCAAGTCAGTTGGCTCTAAGTTAAACACACCTAAAAACAGAAAAGTCTGTGTAACAAGTAACTTTTTGTCTACTACTTACAGGTATATGTTATCATAGTTGCCATCTTTCTGTACGTAGTTTAGTACATGTTGCACCATCATGGTTCCTATGCCTAGTCTTCTGTAAGGAGATAAGCAGCCCAAGGTCATTATATACAGTCTGCGAGCATGTTCAGATGTGTCGATACGACAGCACACAGCACCAACAACTATGTCATTGTAATAAGCTGCAAATTGTAACACAAATTTAATTCATCGAGTTGTTATTATTGGCGATCTAAAGTGGTATATTTCTTGTGAGAAGTCAAACCTATGAAACTTGCTCTAAAACCTTACATATAATCCTATAAAACAGAATAACAGTCATCATAAAAAATAAATGACTTAAAGAGCTCTAAAAGCCATTTTGGCCATTCAAGTCTACAAGAAACTTTAAAACTCAATGAGAAGTCAGAAGAAGCCGGTACCTAAACACAGGAACTACGCTGGATATAAAAAAGCACAAGTGGTTTGGGGGTTACTCACCTAATTTGGCTAACTCTCCAACCTCTAAAACATCCTTGTAAAACTTCTCATTGTAAAATACAGGGAAAACAACTGTGTTCAACCGTTTTAGTTGTTTTATATTATGTTGAGTGACATCACCTAGTTCAATTTTCGATCTAGAAAAATACATCAATGTTGTAAAATCAATCTTAATTATTGAATTGTACAAATCAACTATCAACGAGACTGGTCAGTTGAGAAACTAACAACAACAACAATTTATTTGCTATTAGAAAGGCAAATAGAGAGAAAGGTAAGAACTAACTCGAGTTGAGCTAAAGTAAACTGCACCTCATTTAGAACTGGCATCATCAGAGGTAAACTGCATTGAATCCTGCTTATTTCTTAGTGTTCCAGCTAGGTCAGCTGAAAGAGATACCGTCTTATGACGTTAGAGTTTTATTTGGTCCCAAATTGCTACATATCTTTCTATTGACAATTAGTTCCATGTACAATTTATAACTTGTTTTGGTAAAATATAGATTTATTATTATTACTTATTTACTTTGACTTACTTAAACTAAATGTGTTGCAATGGTGTAAAGAACTGAAAATAAAACCACAATGTCACAGGTAACAAAAACAGTTATCTGTAGGAAGTCGATAATCCAGACGTCAATTATCCAAATACGCCTTTCCGGGAAGAAAATGCAAAAAATATGTTTTCGTCAAATACGATTTAAATATCACTAAGGATGGACACCAGAACAATATTTTTGCGAGCGAGATCAAAATATAAGTGTGTTTGGAACTGGAACGCTCCATGTACAACAATAAGCTGTTAACATGCGCACGTAGTGGTGACTCACCCTCAACAGTCCACAGGTGTGCGACGTAGCAGGGTCAGTGCATAAAATAACATGTTAACTGGGCGACACATGGGATTATGTCGCCCAGTGGCTGCCGGCTGCGCCAATTATGTTTTGGTTCAGACATTGATTTTAAATGTATAGGGTTCAAAGAACAGGGTTTTAAAGAACAAGTAGTTTTTTTCATAATCAAGCTTTCCAAGTTAACAATTGACCTCATAAATTTGTATGATTATAACGGTAATAAGGCAGTAAATGAGGTTAAAATTTTATTTAAAATGGGGACAAACTTCTGTTATTACTTCTGTACTACTTGTAATGTCTGCCTTGGCGGTGCGCTGATGGCTGGCAGCGAGAGAGTGTGTAGTGGTGGTGTGTCCGTTGTGGGCAACCGTCTGCCTGCGGTACACTAGAAAATAAAACTGATTTTCATGTTGCTACTTGAAATAATCCCTCCCTGCCACCTCAAAATCAATAAATATCTAATTATTTCATGCGTGTTTCCTAGTCACAATAAACTAGCCTATTACTTTACATTAGTGAATTGGCTTATGGTTAGAGTATTTTTCAATCAAGGATATATTTTCTTATCAATATTTGTACAGGTGGTGGGTTCTTGATTATATTTTGGATAATATATAATAATTTACATAACAATTCTTAATTTTGAAATAAGTTAGGTTTCCTTTAATAAATGATATCATATATTTATATCATCATATAATTATCAGTTATAATAACTATTTCTAAACCAAAATTTCCTAGAAGGCTAGATAGATAGTTTATTAATTTCTGGTACCCTTCATTATAATTATAGTAGTTATAATACGAACTTGTGACATTAGCAGGATGGTGGTCTCAGGTAAAAAAAAGATGTAGTTTGGTTGTCTTTCAATTTTTACTTGAACTGTCGGGGTCCCGGACCCTGCTGGGTATTTCATAAGCAGACCCCACCGGTGGTTGTCCCCAGTTAAAATTCCTTCAAATATGCTCTGAGCAGGGTGACTCACGCATCAGAGTATTGTGGCAGCCTTGCAAGAGCTATTTTTAACTCGCCCCCTACCCCCTACATCCATCCTCCCTTTCCACTAGCAACACACTATTCTGTACCCTGCCATAACAAACAGTGACGAGTCGTTCTTACGCTAGGTACGGTGTACAGTTAAAATAACAAAATTAAAGCACACACGTCTTTTTTTTCATTTTGTTTGAAAATCCTAACCACCCTTGGTCCCAATTAGTTCGCATTATCGACGTCCTACTGTATTATCTTTATCAATAAAGGATTAGGTTCATAGTAAAGCCCAATGTAAAAAAGTAAAAGTAAAGTTGTCTTGTTTAACAAAGCCAAGACAGGTGTACGAAGTCTTCTCTACAACTCAACCCTGACTTTTACCTAGTGTTACCAACAAATTGTTGGTAATTACCGTAGGGATTGAACCTACACCTAAGTGTCGAGCTCCAGAGTTGCTTATAGTTTATGCGCGACAATTGGCCCAGATTCAACTTACGCTGCAGTAACAACTTTTTCACGCTGGCTACCCCCCGTTCGAAAATCACGTTAAGCCATTGGTTAATGGGCTAATCATTATAAGTATTGATGACCCAAACTCATCAATAGAATAGTCAAGGTTGGTTTGTAAAAACGACACCTCACAATCCATCAAAACACTCATCACACTTGCCATTCAACCCATACTCACCTTTAATACCCTATTAGAGTGGTCAGTATCTCTAATCAAAGATACCAATCTGCTACGGGTTGGCTAACGTAAATTATACTTAGCGCCTAATATTCAAGAATGTAAGTACAAAAGTAAGGTAATATTAAAGTCCTAGTACTTTTAAACATTAAAACTTTTAGTGATTAATAGGCTTGTTTAAAAGTTTATTCTAATAAGAACCTTGGCCCAACACAAGCCAGCACAGCAGACAACATGCTTTGACCTTTCTTGCAGTTAAACTAGGACTACTTTCAAAAAGTATATTATGTTTTAATGGAAAGGTTAAGTGAACTGGCAAATCTCCTGAACATTTGGATGCTAACATAACCTCAAAATCCTAAGTCCGTAGCTTAGTCTACATTTGAACAATGATGCAGATATAAAGAGTTTACCTTGTCATTCTAAAGCAGTTAAATACCTAGCACACAAAAGCTTACAATCCCAAAAAATAAGTTGCAATTGTTTTCCGCAATTGAAATTTAGCCAACAGACTAGTCTGGTGCTATAAATTCCGCGATTCACTCCATCTTCCCTCCCGTATCATTACGCCTTCACAAAGTTTTTTTCTTGTTATTTTGATCTTGATGCTTGGAAAAGACAAACCAACAGACCCGCCACCGATAAACTCCTACTATAGGCAGACGTTAACGCTGACTTGAATAGTCGGTTTTTCTTTGCCTCCAGAGCCTTAAGACTTGCTTTATACTTTTGGAATTAGCTCTTTTTTCTTTCATCAGTACAAGCTACTCCACGAGGCCACTCCTTTCAACGACTTCTCTCTGAACAATTTCCCGCTTTGTACAAATATGTTTTTATCCTTTCCTCACTACTACGGTCTACGAGTTCTGTAAATTGTGTGGTTCAGTAATCAGTGTTGATTGGGCTTTAAACTTTCAAATAACATTTCTTTCCTTTTTATGGATTTGATCAAAATCCGGCTTACTACAGGTGAAGACATTCAATGAAAAAATTCTGCAGTATTTAAATAGCAACGATTTGGTCAGTTCGCTGTGAACCCGACACCGTTTCATTCCATTGTACGTAACAGGACTGTAAAAAACTGTTTTTACTTTTTAAAAATTAGAATATAAATAAATTAGTAAATGTGTAATGTATAGTATATAAGATAATATTGGACGTATTACTCACTTTGTGAGACCGATGTTTGCCATACAAAATAAATAAATTACTGGGGGTTTTATTTCATAATAATACGCTGGGTACATTTTTCACAGTATACTGTGCAGTTGACTACTTCAGCTGTCCTCTTTGTAAAGGATTTATCAAAACGCTGCCAAGTTCACCTGAGCACTTTAAACTTTAACTTTATTTTAATAATAGTTATTTCTCTAAAGCATGGCATTTTTTAGAAATACAACTACATTTGTATACTTTTTCTTTACGTTGTACTATTTATTTTGTAATATTAGTTGCTTTTAACTTCTTATGAACTTGTTGAAGATGCTGATTTGACCCGTAGGACCTAAAGTGTCAGCTGACAAGTCTCGTGATATCAGCTGGTTATTGGGTGAGGTAGCTACTTCGTCTGTCCGTAAGTAAATTTGGAATTTTCAATATTTTAATAAGTTTTCTTCTCCAAATTCGTACAATCATGATTAATTATCCTCTCGAGACAACATATGTATGGCATGCAGTTCTGTTGCCTGGAGAACTCGTGAAAACGTAAATTAAGGAATGAGCGTGCCTCCTAAGAATCTTGCCAGGGGTGGGCATAGCTCCAAATTTTCAAGATTAGTTGTTCCAAGATCAAACTGTTATTCTCTGTCAAATAGTTAGTTTTGATTTACAAATAAATCTAAAAATCGCTTTGCTAGTTAAGTGGTATGTAGAATCACTCAACTTTCAATTTGTATGCTAGCTTTACATAAGGCTATGATAGGATATTATGCCATGAAGAGATTAGCCTAAACAAATCATTTTCTAAGACAGAGCTTCTGTCTTTCGCATGCTTTCATACAAATATAAGGTTTTGGGACATATTTTGCAAGGTGAATAATAGATTACTTTTAGATTAGTCTTATATGTTTGATATGTATGACCTACCAATTCGACTGCTGTGTGGTGAGAGACTCCCAATTTTCAAAGTCTACCCTAGAGTACTAATTATCTCATAATTACTTTCCTCATCTTTTACCAGCTCTGTTGGGTTAATTGCTTCAAGTAAGTTAATGGCTTAGATGACGGCTGCCCTAGCTCATAAATTGGAAGAACTACTACATAGAATTGGGTACGAAGGCCATGCACCCCAAAACAAATTTTTATATATGTAGGAGCCTTCTCCACATCGTGTAAATCAGTTTTAGCTCATGAAATCATAAGTCACTCTTCTAGACAAATACCACATAATTATTGGAGGTACAGTACGATCTTACTATTTCGGCCTTATATCGGGATCGGAAGCGCCGGATTAGCAGAAATGCCGGATTAGTGGAAATTCACTAAAAAATACTCAATTTGCCAGGAATAATCTTTCTTAAGTTGGAGGATGATTCACTACTCTTAAAGAATGATTCAATTTCATTCTTATTCTTCCTTATGACTCTAAATTTTTGATCTGTCGATGTTAACTTATCCCCACTTTCTAATCTGTTTAAAATCATGTATTTTTCATCTATGTCAAAGTAACATGTTTACGTTTTTGTGACATCTCTCGGCATGTACTGAACGGAAGCACCGATCAGCAATAAACAACGCACACTTTGGTCACACGCTTTACAGACACGGTCACAGTGCCAGATTACTGGACTTGTCGGAGTGGCGAACGGCCGGATTATAGAGACTGTAGGCCTACTGTAGTTTTTTCGCTCGCCCAGTGAAGTAGGCTGGCGGGAAAGGCTGCTGTGGTGGGGAAGGAGCAGTTGATTGCGATTCAATAAGTAGAGTAACTTAATGGCTTGCAATAGCAATTATACCAGTTGCAATATAGTTTTATTTATTTCACCAACTAAAAAATTTGATACATTTTTTCCCCTAAACAGCGTGTGGATTAGGCAAATTTTTGGATTGCGGGAAATTTTTGGTAGCTTATATCCTTAGTGCACTGCTGCCTATTTGCGCCGTTCTTGTTCCTATCCAAAGAATTACGCCGCTTTTTTTGACGCTAAGACTCATCAAAGTGGACCGTCGCTGCAAGTGGTGTACTCATTCGACTCTATGGCGTACTTTTCTTTGACTATCTATTTTATAAGCTTGTTTTGTTAATCGGGGGTTACGGGAAAGCCTGCCTCACTAGTGAGGCACTTGGTCTCCGGGTAGAACAACTTTTGACGTTAAAGACAGTTGGCAACATTTTACACTACATCTAGAGCCGTGTGTAATGTTTTTTTAGTTCAAACTACTGTCATATACCTTGGTACATTATTAAATAATAACTATGATTGAAATAATATAAATTAATTCCATTACAAGTACTTTGAGTATAAACTATACAGTAGAAGCCTATACAGTAACCGCACACCTGAGGCACTTGAAAAACAAATAAAAATTGTAAAAAACAAGTTAGAATTAATTTTGCACTATCAAGTTGCAACTTAAAATATATTTAGCTCTAATGACCTGTACAATCACATTTTACTCATGAGTTGGGGGAAATTTCATGTGCGTTAGGTCTGGTTTGTAGGAAAGTTGTCTTCTTAAAAGCGTGGGTGGTGGTAATGACCCGGCCATCGCAAATATGTGGTCTACCTTTGGAATAATTAAAATATGTATTTGAATTTGGCCAACTTCAATTTGCCAAACTATTAGAAGGCTGATAAAAATTATTTTTTGATCAGGATACCCAGTAAAGTTTGCAAACCCAATAAATATTTCAAAAATATTTAAGAAAAATTTAAAAATATGTCTATTGTAGAGACTACTTCAGTAGGTAACTCATATCTAAAACAGAAACTATCCTGAACCCGGAGCAGAGTATTCTTGGAAGAACCTTGTACTGGAACATGTTTTCAACAGTAAAAATTTTACAAACATTAACACAAACCATAAGATTAACCCTTTGAGGTCGCTGCGGTCGCACTATAGGTCAACGCTATTTCCTTTTGAACGCTTGGATGTGCAGTATAGGAGACGGTTGAAACAGAGGACAACGCAACAGTAACGGCCTAGCAGAGAAGAGCAAACTACCACCTCCCTCCACGCAACTCAAGTGTTAGTTTGACAGCCCACAAACAGCCCGGTGATTTAGTGGTTATAGTGACGGACAGCTGGCCCCTGTCTGTCACAGCGTGGGTTCAATCCCACCCGTGCGCTCTGGTACGGTGCAATGCTGTTGGATCATGTCGGCGGGGGCCACAATGACCCGCTGAGGATCACTGAAGAGAAAATGGCTCATCAAATCCAGTGAGGCGGAGAGTGGCACTTTTGAGCTTAGGGAGGCGCTAAATCCCAGCTTAGAGGTGTGGTTCAATGACTGGTAATGCACCGCACCAGAGAAGGGTTTTGCTGAAATTTTGCTTACAGGGGACTGGGAAACCCATACGGAGGCTTTTTAAAATTTAAAAATTAAATGAGAACGCAAACGGTTAAAGTACTTGATTAATTAAATGAATTTTTCTGATTCTTTCCTTCTAAAAATTAAGTTGATCGGCCAACTGATAGCTGCAGAAATGAGGATTAAAGATTGTGTAAAATTATCTTGTTGAAGTAGATTTACAATAGGTAATAATACTACTGACAATAATACTATACTACACACAGATATTGTACTCATTTGCATATTCATACTTATTAGTCAATATACTACGACGCAAACAGCAACTTCAACCGTCTTGGTTGCATTCCGAATTTGTCAATGGCTAATTCGATGAACTTGCCATTCCTTTGTACTCTGTCCCTATGTATACTCAACACCAGCAGCATTCCTGACTTCTTGCACACCATTTAAGTCATTGATAACTAAATTCAGGACATGACTCGCACAATGAAAAAATACGACTTTAGGATATTTGTCCTTGATTAGCGTCTGAACACCACTCACATGCCCAGCCATTGTTGAACATCCATCATACCCCTGTCCAACCATACTATTCAAATCCAAACCACAGCCATTTAAAAAATGTAAGATGTTTTGCGCGATGGTGTTTGAATCGAGCTCTAACTAGCAGGTTACAGCCCTAGTCACTTAGTACCATTACTCACGTAATTTCACGCTAGCTCGCACTCACTTGTTTCTTCTCCATTTATGTATTTCTTAGTTTTAAGTCAACTTCTTGTATTGCAAATATCAATCTTTCTGTAAAAAAAAGGTGTAAACAGTTGGGATTCAACAAATAAAGTCACGTAGCCTAGAAATTCTTCACAAATGTGTTGCTTGTTTTTTGATCACTACGCATCGTCTAACTCCAATGGATAACTGTTCAGTACCTCAATAGCTGTTTGATCCGCTAGAACTGAAAAATATTGTATCTGTTTAACTACCTTTACAATTTCCTCTTTGAGCACATCAGCGCAACAATCTATCAGTTCATTTTGAGTTTGATGGGATATATACAGCGAGTTTCTAGCGCTTGACTCTAGATGTCCTTTCAAAACGTTGTCTCCTGCGTCCACTCTGAAGTTCAGCAGATTGGAGAAAACCGACCATGCATTAGTTTTTCCGCAAAGTGGAAGATCATGCTGCCCTCAAAACAAGATGGTTGACAAAATGGGTCTCAACTTTGTCCTGTTGTCCTCAACCTCTTTGTTGTACGCTGGGTCAATAGATTAATGTACACTTAGTAGTACACTTAGGAAGTATGAAGGATGTTTAATAATGATTAATGAATAATGTGAATTTGGATTACGGGATAGCCTACGCATGACAGATAGGTAGGCTTACTAATTTAAATTGTTATCAGTATTTTATAATTAACTTGTGAATTATCTCTCGCATTTAATTAATAACCGTCTATTGAATTATCAAAAATGACCTAGAAATGCGTTATTTAAGCACGGACCCCCTGGCTTTCCTGGGGGGAGTACCCCCCAGACACCCCGTGTTTCACCCCCCTGACTCAGAACCTCCCGGCGCCCATGAATAAAACCAACATATTTGGAAGTTACACCAGCTGATAATTTAAACATTTGTTTTTTAACCCTAAATCTGTCGCCAGAATTTTTCTAATGTCGCCTCTATTTTCAGGTTTTGCAGGGTTTTTTTTAACAAAATTCATTAAAAATACTCATGTTCTCAGAAGTATAGACTATTATATATTGTTCTGTTCAGAACTAAATGTTCTTTCATTATATAGCACCATAAACACGTTTCTCTGCCAAAATTCTTCATAGAAGTTTTATATTTAGGATTAGTAGAAAAAATATATTTGGAAGTTACACCAGCTGATAATTTAAACATTTGTTTTTTAACAATATAACTGAATGTTACTTAATATATAATTGAGTCTGAAGGAATCCATGTTGGAAATTCTGTTGTCTTTTGATTACCAGTAAGTTCTTGCAGTGACATTTTTTGGGCACTGTACAGTTAGTTTGTCTGTACCAGACCGATCCGTAAATCATTGAATGTTATTAGTCTTTATTTTGAACATTTATAAATTTTAGCAAAAAAACTGTGTACAGTGAACTCTTGATTATTCGCAGCGCCTACAATTTGTCAAACAGTTAATAGAAATCTGTTTTAGGTACTTCTCTATTGTAGTGTTTTGAAAATATTATCAGAGATTATGTACTAGGTAAAAGCTACGCATTTGTTCTTAACTGACTTAAAATGAGGAGTACTTTCTGAAATAATCCACTGAAACACTGTACTCATTTGAACAATATATTATTCAATTGAAATAGTAGTAATGATGTTGATTGTGACAAGTCCAAGACAGAAAGTCTCAGTGTGTTGATGCTAGCGGTAGACAATGGTTGACAAACTGCCAACTGGCTCTGTCAATTTCAACCAATCCAAACCAGCCTAAACCACAATCAATGAAATCACTTTACCAGAGCCTTACAACAGTCAAATAGTTTTAGTTGAATAAGCTAAATAGTTACACAACTAGCTAGAAATCTAACTGGCTCAAAATTACTCTTCAAAAAATACTTAAAAGTCAACAAACCAGGAAAAAATCCTTCAAGTGACATTATACATTTTCAAGGATAACCTACAGACGAATTAGAACCACTTTTAGTTTCAGTAAATATATTTTTTGGAGATAAATATATTTCATTAGTTTAAAAGTTATGATTACTTTGTTCTGATAAATGGCTGCAAAGGTTTAGTTTTTATAATATAATATAAAAAACAAAGATATTTAAAGGAGCAGGATCAAAAAGGTTCAACTGAATAGGTTTTCAAATACATAAAACATAACGTCTGGTAAGTAGATAGGATAAAAACTGGACAAAGTAATATTTTAAATGTGTACAGTTTTGATAAACTGTGAGGAAATATTCTATTTATTATACAAATTGAAAGATTGTTAAGATACCAAAAACTGATGATATTTTTGGTTTTGAGGGGCTAAAAGCTGTACAACAAGGTACAACTGAACAGGTTTCATCAGACACATGAAAAATATTGTCCAATAACCATTTAAATTAAAAAACCGGACCGCTTTTATTTTGATTAAATTTAAGTCACCTAAATTGAAGTACCTAGGCCTGACCTTGGATCGCATGAAACTTACGTGTCGGTTTCTACACAGAGCAAGCTGGTCGCTCTTAGCAACCAGGCGTTTATAGGAAAACTTGGGGACTTAAGCCACACATGGCGCTTTGGCTATACAAAGCAGTAATAAGGCCCCAGATCACTTACGCCTCTCTAGTTTGGTGGACGAAAGCCAGGCAGAGTACCGTAAAGACCAAACTTAGCAGCCTACAAAGACTGGCATGCTTAGGTATCACCGAGCATTCACTAGCACCCCACAGCGGCACTAGAGGTATTGCTCAATATAACCCCCTAGACATTTTCATAGAAATGGAGGTTAGGAAATTCGGTACAAACTCTCTATTTGGGCCTTTTAAAAGGGTCCGACTCTTCGGGACATGTGGGAGCACTAGACTCCTTCGAAAACCGCTCCTCACTATGAGGTCTGACTATATGGAGGAGCAATACCTCTTTGTAAAACCTTAGACAGTCAGCATAGAATACGGCTACAGTGGTCAACTGACAAATCTCTTTTAACTATTAATAACTGTAGGGTCTGGTACACAGGCGGTTCATTGATAGAAGGAAAGGCTGGCTACGGGGCACCGCAGGTCCGGCCCAGGTGTAACCTCTCAGGTAGCCTGGGAGGCTTTTGTACAGTGTTTCAAGCAGAAGTCTTAATCCTCACTTGCACCTATATAGAGTTATCTGTTGGTACAAGAGATAAACATATCTTAATCTTCTCAGACAGTCAGGCTGCTCTCAGAGCTGGACTGTCCACTTATCAACTCCTGCATTGTCGGGGAATGCTCCCAAGCTCGGGCTCTAGCAAGCTGTAATAATGCGGCTTGAATGGATACCGGGCATCAAGGATTTAAAGGGAATGAAAAAGCTGATCTGCTGGCTAGGAAGGGGCTGTCATCCTTTGCGGTCCGGAACCAGCGGTAGAATCAGTCCTTCTCTTGTCAAAACTATGCTAGCTGATAGGGCAAATCGCGACACACTGGCGATGGAAACAGCTACCATGCCAGGAACCCGCCAAACTTTTAGTCAAGAATCCATCAAGGATACTTACCAAACATCTGACCAGTCTTAGTCGCCAGAACATCAGACTGGTAATATCTTATATCACAGGTCATGGGCACTTCAGAAATCACCCATCAGAATTGGGTAGCGCGATCCTCGAGCTTTGTAAGCAAACGGGGGTGGGGCTGCCTAATTAGGAGAACAGGGAGCCAGCACAATAAACCAAAGGGTTGACGTGCGCGTGGTCTTGAACCACAAACTTTTCCCATCCAATCTAATCTAATCTAAGTCACCTAAAACCAGAAATCTTTTTGGTTTTATTATATTTTCCAAATCAACCGTTGGCAGCCATTTACTAGAGCAAAAGAACATATACATTTTAGACTACTTCGAAAATGGAGTTTTGAAAAAGGAGTTACACAATGCGATTTATCCAAAAAATCTCAGACAGCCCCTTAAATCTCCAATTTTGTAGTGGGGGGAATAACCTCTCATCATGTCAAAAAGTATTTTAAACCCGTAATAACTTGCCCTAGGGTCATAAGGGCATTTGAAAATTTTCAGCCATATGAAAGTTAAGGGGCATAGAAGGGCATTTGAAACACCCTGTTTTGATTTATAACTTTAGAACCTAAAAATTAGAAAGTAACATGCTCTTTGCTATAATATGAAATTAATAAGTGGGTTGTTATAATCTTTATTCACTTAAAAAATTGTTGGAGTCGGTGCTGCTACTCCTTTGATAATATGGCTTTAGCAGCACCAACTCCAACAATTTTTTAAGTGAATAAAGATTATAACAACCCACTTATTAAAGTTCATATTATAGCAAAGAGCGTGCGCATATAAAGGGGTATTTCAATATGTATTGGCAACTTAATATGTATTATATTGGTGCCTATGCAATGAATTCAGCAGTAATATTTTACAGTTGTGTAATCGATAAATTATTGCCTGTATGCTGTAAAACATCAGAGACTCATTTTTTATGAATGTGGGATGTAAAGCAACACATAATTGCATTTACACAATTATTTCAAACCCTTTGGAGCATTTTACTGCAGGTTTATTTTTGAAGTCGGTTCAATTTTTATTATAAATTATTTCACAATTTTTGATATATTTATTTTTAAAACATTTTATTTTGATCTTTTTTGAATTCAGTTTATTTCTACTAAAGTTTCCAATCAGAAAAATGTACAATAGGCAAGATTGTTAAAAACACAGTATTGTCAAAGAAAAAAATGTATTTTTTCTTTTGAAGCTGATGAACATTTTTGTACTTTATCTAATCTAATCATATTCTCTTGAACTAAGTAATTAATTCATAAGATCTTGAACTTAGTAGTTGAATCATATAATATTCAATACAAAAAGCTTTCAGCCAGTTTGGAAGAGGAGCAGCTCTCTAATTGGCCCCTAGGTTTAAGTCCTTCATCCTCGGTATCTATCGCTGGTTTGACGGATTTTTTCGGTACAGCTGTATTAAGTATAACTGTGAGAACAGCTCTTACAGGAAGAAAATCAAACCGCTGTACTAAAGTCACAAATCTACCGCGCGGGGTTGGGGAGAATCGCCTGCATCAGGGCAACGCTTCGATCTTTGACCCTGAGGGCTTTGCTTATGGTAACCTTGCAGAACATAGGCCGTTCGTTTTTCCCATGCCAAGCTCAAAGAAATTAAGGAATTAAGGCTTTGCTCACGGTGACGCTTTGGTCGGAAGAGTATCCTCCTCAGACCTCATGTCACTTACAAGTTACATTACCTTGTCTGTGTATATTGAGCCTGGGACTGAAGAGGTTAGAAGCCTTCCGCTCGCATCAGGGTGCTGATTTGGCTTGTGGCTCGTTGGTTACGATCTTTCGGCCTTTTTCTAATTATAACCCTGCAGTTCCCTTCTGTCGATGTAGTTTCGATGCTTGGTCAAGCTAAAAAAGACTAGGTGGTTTGCTCCATTCGCGTTATATAAATGAAAACTTCATCAGCTTAAAATTCGGGAATAATATCGTGTTTGCGTTAAATGTCACAGAACATTTTTACAGGTTTTTTTAACAGAGCTTAAAACATTTTATGGAAACTATGTTGTAGAAAAATTCTTTTTGATTAGTCTTGTACCTTTATTATTTTTATAGCCTTGCTGAAGCGGGATCTATACCACTAAGCACGCAAGGAGTACACGTTTTGGCATGAAAATTCGGACATTTTATTTCGGTTTACAAAATCTATAAAGAGTTTAAAGCATGTAATATACGTTTTTTGTTGAAAACCTAGCTATGCACAGAACTATATCATTACCAGGCTTATTATGTTGAAAATAAAGTCTCTATGACTTTCAAACTTACATGAAATGCTCAAAATTACGTGCTTTTTAGCGAGGAGGCTATAGCTCAGTAAATATGAGTATAATCATATTAAAAGTATATATTTTCTTAAAGACAATTAAATTTGACCCTCTCTTGGTTCCTTCAAAACTTTGATAAAATGTATAGTTTGGCGTTTATAACTCTATAAACAGAAACAAAGACAATTTTTCGTGTATTTTTAGACGAAAATATCTGTTTATCTTGGCAACACTCAAATATTCGAAAGGCTTAAAACCACTATCTTGTTGGAAATGCAATTTTACATAGAAATAGTGCTATTGAAGTCCTTGTTTGGTACAAAATAGTGTATTTACCACGCAAGATACGCAACAAATACACGGTTTTTAGAGATTTGTCTAAGGTTTTATATAGAAATATTAATAAAGCTGTAAGAAAAACATTCCAGAAGACCAACTTCAAGCTAAGTTACAGAACAAAGCATAACAGTTTTAGAATGATCCAGAAAGCTACACAAGATATTAAACCTACTAACGACAATTATGAAAAGCGTGGAGTATATAAGCTTACTTGTTCTGATTAGAAAGCTATTACATAGGTCAAACCGAAGAAGTTTTCGTACCAGATATAGGAGCATATCCAAGCATTTAGATCCTGAACTTGACAATTATGAAGTCAAATTATGCAGATCACCTTATACAGTACAATCATGGGTTTAAAAATATAGAAGAAAACCTACAGGTCCTAGATATTGAACCCAAAGGAGAAAAATTGTCATGCAAGGAAGATTTGCAAATTTATTTGCATTACAAAGAAAGTCCTCAAACCATGTTAAATTCAACCCACATAAATGTATACAACCCTATTTTTAACAAAATATAAAAAATAAGGGAAAGTTAAAATGCACAATAATATTTTGTTTAAGAAATAGATTTAATTTGTATACTGTTTTATACCATATGTTTAAGACGAGAGATTTTATTATGTAAATATTTATACTAATACTTTTTAATTTGTATTTGTATCAATCGCACTAAGAAAATGGCTTGACCCCCGAAACTAGTCGTGCAAATAAAATGCTTACAGGGTACTGTGTTAAAATTATTATTCTAATATTCTAATACAGAAATATTAGTCCGGTCACAAGTATATTTAAATGGGACCACTATGGAGTCAAGATCTATTAATCAACGCAAACTGGGTGTAAAACGATGGCCGCGTTTAAAAGTAATTCGTGAACAGACATAAAAAATAAAAATCGCCGCAGGTCAACTTGTGTAATCTTCTTGTTTCTCTGAAGTCGGTTAAAAATACTCACAAGTATTAATAATTATACATAACTTTAGGCTAAAATCTATATCCTTGTGTCAGAATAGCATCAGTACAGGAGACACATTAGAGCTTAGGCACATGCCAATGCTTCACACGGTAACTTGGCCTAAAGTGAAATGATTGTGAACTGTTGCAGAACTTTGCTGAAAATCAAGAAGGTGCAGCAAGATGCCCTTGAAGACAATAAAGGATGAGGAGCGGGAGGGCAAGTTTGGATATGTCTACGCTGTATCCGGCCCTGGTAAGCCTTTTCATCAGTAACTAAGATGTTAAAAACAAAACCAAGCGAATTTCCTTTGTAATATGTTATTCTAACTTACCAATTGTAACTCTAGTTCGCTCCCCTCACACTCTTGATTTGGCCTCCGGCCCCAGCTCTTCATGCTCTGTTACCTTGGGCGATACGAGGCAGTTTGCTATGCTCACAGCCTCGCTTCGGCCTTTGACCTCAGTGTTTATAGTGTTTGCCTTCAGCCTTGGGATGTTTTACTGCAAGTTTTACTACATGTCATTAAAGGAAAAGCATTTCAATTTGTATTAAAAATTAAAATCAGACTACTCATTTCACTGTTATAGCAAAAAACCACTCTTTTGGCTGCCATTTTGAAAAACCCCTTGGATTTTCATAGGTTTTGCTGTATTGATAAACAACATTAAAACACATAATTACACTAAATTTTAAAAATTGATAAATGTTATTGATTCTAGATAATTTAAACCACTTTTTTGGTGAAAAGAAAAGTTTTGCTGGCCAACAAACTTGATTACAGTATTTACAAAAGGAATATTTGTACCAAATTTTATGCAATTCGGACAAAAGTGTGATTTGTAGAGTTAAATAAATACATACAACACACACATAAAGTTAAAGTTTTGAAGAAATGCTCAAAACATGTTCTGGAAGGCCAGGATTGGTGCTCATTTCATGTTCCCAAGCCTGGGTCTTACCATGCTGACGGCATGAATATTTCATTTTCCAAAGGAAATTCGCTTATAAATAAAAGCTAAAAATCTTAAAGTTAATATTTCCGTTTCATTTTTATGCTTTTAACTACTAAGCTAAAAAGTTCCAAATGAAAATGGTGAGATTTGTGGTTTTAGTCGTTACGGCAGAGAAGATGTCCGGATCAGCTATGTACGAGCTGGTACGTGTCGGGTACTTTGAGTTGGTGGGTGAGATCATCCGACTCGAGGGCGACATGGCAACCATTCAGGTAAACACAAACTATTCTACTGTAACTCATCTTGTTAGATTATTTAAGAAGTAACGATTGTGCTCTCATTAAACTTTGCTGGGATATCAAGAACATTTGTTTGTATTTGTAATTGGTAAAATTCTTGAAAAATCGCAATAACTTTTGTAACAGTTTTCCCCTTCTCTTTCAAGTTTGCACTCTTTCAAAATCCTCATGTCCCAGGTATACGAGGAAACTTCCGGCGTAACAGTTGGAGATCCCGTGCTGAGGACAGGGAAGCCTCTCTCCGTGGAACTGGGACCGGGAATCATGGGTAGCATCTTTGACGGTATCCAGCGTCCACTCAAAGACATCAATGAGCTGTCTAACAGCATCTACATCCCCAAGGGTGTCAATGTGCCCGCTCTCTCCAGGACTGCCAGCTGGGAGTTCAATCCACAGAACATTAAGGTAGTTAACTGAGTGAATGAGGGAATTCACAGATTCTAAACCATGAAAATGAAAAGAAATAGTGCTATCTTATCTTCAGATTAGATTTACTGCTATGATCTGACCTGCCTAGTTAAAGATTTTCTCTTCAATTGTTAATGAATATATCTGCCTGAAACATTTTAGAAGACAAGAATTTGAACATTTTAATGTGTGTCCACTGTCCAGTTACAACTGTGCTTGAAATGTAACAGATTGGAAGTCACATCACAGGAGGAGACATCTACGCCATCGTACACGAAAACACTTTGGTGAAGCACAAGATGATTCTGCCTCCACGAGCCAAGGGAACTGTCACTTACATCGCACCTCCAGGCAACTACACTGTCGAGGTCAGTTCACAAATCTAGGCTAAATTAGTCAGAACTTTGAACTCTAAACAGATTGCCTATCACTACTGTATTGTCTGCTTAAGTATAAGTGTTATAGATATCATTCTAGCAGTTGATGATAGAGTTGATTGTGACATGCTTGCAAGTAGGTGTTGAATGGTTTGATTGTGTGCAGGATGTAGTGCTGGAGACAGAGTTTGACGGAGAGAAGAGCAAGTACACGATGTTGCAAGTGTGGCCGGTGCGTCAACCGAGACCTGTCACTGAGAAACTGCCGGCTAACTACCCTCTGCTGACTGGACAGCGTGTGCTCGACTCTCTTTTCCCGTGAGTATAACACTGAAGTAGTTTTCCCACGAGTACATGTTCAAAACAAATAACTAAGGGTGGACAAGACCCAAGAATCAAGGAATTCTCGACAAAAATTTAAACCAAAAATCGGGCAAGAATTCTCTAAAAACAGAATTGTTTTCGTGGGAAAAATTTTTTGAGTAAAAGAAAAATTCAAAGAATATTTTTAGCTTAGCTGGTGATTTGAAGGCAATTTTTGATAAAAGATACAATCAGTTTTCTAGGTGAACAAAACAACTGATAACAATGAATTCTTGATGAGGAGATTATTTGCAATGTATAAATTATATCTTGAAAAAAATAGTGGTATTGTTATTGGCCTCTTTGTATTTTTTCAAGATATAATTTAACTGATAACAACTTTTTAATTATGTTTAAATTTTTACATCTTTCTAAGGATTAAACAAGTTATTACTTCAACCCTTTTTGACATTTTAATTTTTACAATGCTTTGTAATTAACTTAACAAAGTTTTATGACATGTTAATATCATAAATAATATCAAATCAAAGGACAATCATGAAACAAAATTAAGCAAAGTTTGAGGGATTTGTAGGGTAAATGTACTTATATTTTGTAAACTGTACACACAACTTTTTTTAAATTTGAAAACATTAAAATTAAGTTTTAATGCCGCCCAAAAATTTCCTGAAACCAAGCAAGAAAAAGGTTTCTTGTCTGATTTCCAACCGAAAGGTAAAATCCAATCTTGTTCACCCTTACAAATAACATTAGAATTCTCTGGACAGGCCTAATAATGTGTCATTTTGTGTATTAATTTCCTATGTGTTTGAAAGCAAACCTCTAGCTCTTTTGAAGAACCTTCAAACCCCAAGCCAAACTCAACATTAAAAATTCTCTAAAAGCACTTCAAAATGCACTATTTTGCATTAAGAGTTAAAAGTGTTCCAGAGTTTCTTAAAATATTATTCCTGGCCTTCCTCTCTAGCTGGGGGATTCCATGCCCCTCAGGTCCCAAGTAGAAACCATGGAAAGGGCCTAAAATCCTGGCTCTGGCCCTAATGCATTAAATTAGAAATTATGCACACAATATTATAATAAAAAACCAAACCAAAACAAACCAGGCCGCACTAGACATGCAGCTAAGCGTTAAAGCTGCTTGCATGAGTGAATCGAATTTCCTTTGCAATTTGTTACTGTTATTCTTTCTGTTCAAAGTCTCGCTTTGGCATTCAGCCGTTTGTTACGGGCGCTACGAGGCTGTTCGCTAAACTCACAGCATCGCTTTGGCCTCAACTTGCCCTCCAGTATGTCTTTAGTAGTCCATTATCATGCGACCTATAGAGAACTTACACACATATATACATACATACTTATATACATGTATATATAAAGTCTTGTAAAAATGCTCAAAACGTGTTCTGAGGGGTTCAGTCATTATTTCATGGTCCCGGGTCTGGGTCTTACCATGCTATGGCATGAATAACTCATTTTTCCTAAGGAATTCGATAAAAATGTAACTGATCCATCCCACATCACACACACTATAATGACCTTTTTATGTATGGTACTACTCACTATACAGTAGTTGTGATGGATAAAATGTTTAATTTGTTGAGCAGCCTTAACTATTGTGTTGTTGGAATTTGTTGCAGTTGTGTACAAGGTGGTACCACTGCTATCCCCGGTGCTTTCGGCTGTGGCAAGACTGTCATCTCCCAGGCTCTGTCCAAGTACTCCAATTCCGATGTCATTGTCTACGTAGGTTGCGGAGAGCGCGGTAATGAAATGTCTGAGGTAAGTTACTGCAATACTTTATTAAAATGTATTCAGAGTAAATATCAGTAAACATTAAGGATTATTTATGTAAAAAGTAGGTGTATTAGTTTAAACCATTCTGTAAGTAAAAAGAAATTTCAGGTTCTTTTTTTGGAACGACAGTTTGTCATCATGAAAAGTGTCAGCTCATATCTTGTGTGAGATCAGAAAGGCCTTGTGGGAATGATATGTAAGCATGGTGTTTGTTATGACCTCAGGTACTGCAAGATTTCCCAGAGTTGTCCGTTGAGATTGACGGAGTGACGGAGAGCATCATGAAGCGAACTGCTCTGGTAGCCAACACTTCAAATATGCCAGTGGCAGCTCGAGAAGCTTCCATTTACACAGGTAAACTCACTTAACATTTACCCTACCTGAAATGTTGTGCTTGATTGATGGTGATTTGGAATTTTCATATGATTTAGCTTCAGTATGTAGAAGATATTTTAAGCTTGACCATATCATATCTCATTTATTTTCAGGATCATTTTACACTTTACCTGAATACTGTGTATTAGCCCCTCAAGCCCTCACCTATTAACACCTACGGTCTGACTTTTCCCAGCTGCTAGAGTTGTCAATCCATTTCACTATTACCCACAATCTCAACACATACACAATCATCCAATTATAGCTTTACTGATTCATAACACTTACAAATCACATTTGTTTACGATACTAATAAAACAACTTAGTAAACACCAGTAAGATTCGATAAACACAGATTATACAGTGCGGCTGACAACGTTATTTAGATTAGACTGACAGCTGGATTCGATAGTAAAACAAATAAACCACTCAGTTTAGCTTTTTTCCTTAGCTAGAATAGAAGCTGAATGGTTAAAATGTACACTTATAAATAGAAAACTAAATTTAAAAAATAAGGAATATTTTGTTTTTACCAAAATATTTTTACAATACTTGTGAAAAAAGTCTTCAAAACAGCCATCTTGGGCCCTGCCGATTTACGATCTTATGTGTGTTAATTCAAATATGTCAGTTCAAAAAGAAATGTTTGATAGGAATTTTAAGTATGGTCTGGTTCTTTTAGTTGACGCCGATCAGCACTTCAATGCACCATAGCTTGCTCAATAGACGTTTAAAATATTTCAGATTTAGCTTTATCTCACTCCAATAATGGTATTAACCAAACAAAAATATAAAAACTGTCAATTGAAATAGTGATTTTTCTTGGCCTACCACCCTTAAGGCATGTCTAGTGTTGTGCCCATGTTACCTTGTATTATACCTTGTATATTCTCTGAATATATTAATTGTTCATGGCGAGATTAAAAGTATTGTTTGGATATTATTAGTTGAACACTTTTACCGAAACCATACTTTTAGTAACACTAAGCAAAACCCTCGGTCTGAGAGGCCCCATATAAATTGTATAGAGTTTTTCAGTAGTAGCACTAACCGAAACCTTAAGTCTGAGAAACCTCTATAAGAGGCACGCTACGTGCATAGCTTCACGAGATCGCTCAGCCAGGCCACAAAATTAATGTTAATGAAATTAAACAAAAATATTATATCTAGCTAGTGGAAGAGGTTAGAGGAAGGTATCATAATGATGGACAGTACGAGCATAACAGTAAAGGAATTATATATCCGCAGAAGTGTCCGGCGGTCTTTGAGACTGGGGTTTGGTTAAAGTGTTAACAGAAATTCAAAACAATATCATTAGGTAAATTTAAAATAAATTTAACCAGGGAAATGTATGCAATCTTAAATGTTGTGACTGATTGCAGGAATCACTCTATCTGAGTACTTCCGTGACATGGGATACAATGTATCCATGATGGCTGACTCCACTTCTCGATGGGCCGAAGCCTTGAGAGAAATCTCAGGTCGTTTGGCAGAAATGCCTGCTGACAGGTCAGTAGTCATGATTTATTATTATTTCAATTCAAATTCCGGTATTGCTACATTTGGTTTACATTTTGTGATATAATATCGGTAAACATATGACTTGTCATGGTTAACTTAAAACTGTCTCAGGTGTCTGTTTATACCATGGGCCATATAAAACTGGAAGAAAGTGTTTACAAAATCGGGATGTCTATTATCAGGTGCAGATAGAAGACCTACAAAATAGTGAATTTAGCTTATCTGGAAAATCTGTGTAGAAATGTGACAACTGACAAGTTTTTGTTGAATAATGGCTGTGAATTTTCTTACAAAACATGAAGAAAGCTCATAATGCTATTGTTTTGCTGATACATCTTAGTTCTAAACTTTCAAACTTAATTTTGAACAAAGCCCATTGTATAATGCACCATCAAAAGGGTGGAATCAAATTTGTTTATAATCTGCACAAATGACGTGGTTTGTCCTGTATACCAGAATTCATGTCCGGCTTCACTGACTTTTTTATGAGTTTAGATTAGTAGACACGCGATAAAGACAAGGGTGTGTTTGAAATGCAACTAAACTAAATAAAGGGTTGTTAACGAATTGAGTGGTCACATAACGTATGTTAACAGTGGTTACCCTGCGTACCTGGGAGCTCGTTTGGCCTCATTCTACGAGAGAGCTGGTCGAGTCAAGTGTCTGGGTAACCCTGACCGTGAAGGCTCTGTGAGTATCGTAGGAGCAGTGTCGCCCCCTGGTGGTGACTTCTCAGATCCTGTCACATCCGCCACACTCGGTATCGTACAGGTATTCTGGGGTCTTGACAAGAAACTTGCACAGAGAAAACACTTCCCCTCCATCAACTGGCTCATTTCTTACAGGTATTTATTTCAAGTTGGCTTATTTTAGACTTTAATATCCCTAAAACTAGCATTATACTTATGGAAATTGAACAACTCAAAGTAAAACAGTAAAAGTACAGCTTTTGGTGATGGGAAAGTTCTTGTCCTCAAAATTGGTGTACACTAAAGCCTCTCTTAAAGAAATAAAGAGAAAAAGGACATTTCAGACAGAAAGAAGGTTAAATAATATTGTTCATAGTATTACACTGTGGAGCAAGCTACTAAACTGGCATTGTCAAAGTTCTACTATCACCGTTTTTACCATTCAGAACATCACATTCTGTTCCTTTTGTATTAAGTATCAACATAACTCACTAGAAAACAAAATACTGTAAATAGCTTTTGATGAATTTTTGGTAGTTTAGTTTAAATTATTTTATAATTTAAAAAGTTGCAATTAACCTTTAAAAGGATCGTGACGTGCAGCGTCGTCCGCCGGTAAACTTTGAGAATGGAATCTGACGTGCAAGCGCCGTCTTCGCGTAACTACTTAGTTTCGATGGCTGTATCTCGGTTGAAAATATTTCGATATACTTCGATGTTAGGCTCAAAATAACAAGCAGAAACAGAGCTATCGATTAGTGGCACTTTCAACTTTCTTTACCTTTCGAGGCAAATATGATCGAACTAAATAGTTGTTGCTGAGTTCTGTGCCAGCTTCATAGCGCAGTTCCTACGCTAGCGATTGTTTTCTGCTGTTCTGTCAATGTTTCTTGTTGTGTATTCGCTGTTTATAGTTTGTTCATGAATGTTTTAGTGTTTTTATTTGTAAATATGATTAGTTAGGACTTGTATTTAAGTGGTAAACTATTCTCAGGTTATTAGAAATACTTCAAAGTGATGTGATTTGAAAAGTAAGTCACTGTGTGTGTTTGTTTCATTAGGTTAGGTTAGGATACTTTTTTACATTTAGGATACTATTTTTTACTTAGCAGTATAGTTTATTGATTACTGGGAATATTTTCAAAGGAAATTTCAATAATAAATAGCCCTGGCACTAGTGCTGAGAATATTATAGACCATGAAAGTGAGATTGACCGGTTGCTAGGCGATATTTCAGGCGGCAATGACGGTGAACTAGGCCTAGACTTTTCAAACCCTGAAAAAATATTATAAATTGACAAATATATTGTTGTGTGCTTTATGAGGTGTCTTGTATTCATTTACAACCAGACCTTTTAAGTAAAGTGGAATTTATAAGTGGTATAAATTAAAAGCATAATGGCGCGCAGGGTAGTCAAATATACAGCTAAAACCAGCAAATAGCGGCGCAGATGGGGGTCACCGGCCGACACTAAAGTTGCGCGTTGAAAGGTTAAGGGGTTTTACTATATTTTTCTTGTATACAAGGACTTGGTGGTGGATGGATGGTGTAGGACCTTAGAGTACTTCATTCTTATGTAGTTCAGAGGTGTAAATTCAAACAATGCAGGTCACCAGTACAAGTTTTTGGTTGTATAGCCAAAAATTTTCGTTTGATTCAACTAGATCATTTAACAATAAGAGTAATTATTAGCATTAAAACAACACCATTCATTGTAGTTCTTGGCTCCGACATACTTTCCTTGCGAACTTGAACCCCGTGGCCCGTCGGGTTTTTAAGTTGTTATCCAATATTCAGAACCACAAGAAATATCTTAAAAGTTCAAAATAACCAAATGAGTAATTAAGTTTGTAATTTAAATTAAAACCGGATCAATTTAAGTGTCCACTTTTGATTTCATGGTGTTAAAATTGATTTTAGCAAATACATGAGGGCACTTGATGACTTCTATGACAAGAGTTACCCTGAGTTTGTGCCTCTGAGAACCAAAGTGAAGGAGATCCTGCAGGAGGAAGAAGACTTGTCAGAAATCGTACAACTGGTCGGTAAAGCTTCCCTGGCTGAGTCAGACAAGATCACTCTAGAGGTAGCCAGGCTGCTAAAGGAAGATTTCCTTCAACAGAACAGGTCAGCACCATAGTTTTATAATGTACATTTTACATGCAGAATTTGGAACCGATTATACTAGACACTTAGGTACCATTTTTTTTGTCATGTTTTGGGCTGAAAAACAAGGGTGCGGCATGTACAAGGTTACGGCTTACGCTCTCACATTTACAATGAAAGTACTGAATTAGTTTGAACAACTGAAAAGATCGCTCAAAACTTCAACAAAACAATTGAGGAATGCTAGGAGTGGCAGGTGCAGTGTTGCGTCTTTATGTTGTAATGAATGAGGGATGGAGAATAGTTGGAAAGCCAGTGAATGTGATGAATAGAGCTCTGAAGAAGAGTGGAGGGGACAAGAAGGCGAGAAGAAATGTCAGTAAGAAGCAAACTGATACAGCTGCTAGCTTCACATTGTACAGTTAAATATGATAGCGGGCTCGTGGCGGTTGGTATCGTGCGCAACTCCGGTGTTCATCACTTGGCTGGTGCGGGTTCAATACCTGCAGTCACCACTAACAATCTGTAAAAGTGACTGTTCAATATTAACTTGTAAAAGCTCATTTTTTCTGGCGAGTGGTTATAAGCGAACTAAAGAGCTAAAACTTGACAGACAGAAAATTTATTACCAAGGTCAGTTTTTTCTCTTGTGGTTGTCTATTGCGAAATAAACCACAATGGCTCAATTCTAATTAATTTACAAGCAAAGCTCTTATTTTATTTGTAGGGATTAAAAAGAAGTTAAATGTTTCCTTGGAAAATTTTATTAAAATGCACAACCGTTTTTAATGATTTCAGTTCATTATTTCTCTGTATTTGGATTGTCTTAAAAAATAAATGGATTTGTAATGTATTTATTTTTTATTTACTAGTTTGATGGCATTTCATACGTGTTTTAAAAACTATAAAAGGTATTCTGTTTTATTTTGTTGATTCATATCTGACAGTTGTGTTAAATCCATACAGGTGACTTTCAACTTATAAATTTGTCCTTTGAACTATTACTTTTACTCCATCCAGCTTAAAATAAATACTGTTTTCAGTTATTCGCCGTATGATCGGTACTGCCCGTTCTACAAGACCGTGGGAATGTTGCGCAACATGATTGCTTTCTTCGATATGTCGAGGCACGCTGTCGAGTCGACCGCACAGAGTGAAAACAAGATCACCTGGGCTGTGATCAAGGACAGCATGGGCAGCATCCTCTATCAACTGTCCTCCATGAAATTCAAGGTGCATAAACAAATACACTAAAACATTTCGATGTATCAAACTTAGAGAATTACTTTTGAAATTGAAAATTATTTTGGTTATTACTCTCAACAACACTCTTTAATCTTTGCCTAATGGCGCAGAAACATAATGGTCAAACAAAACTCTTGACTTTTCCCCTTATAATAACAGTTAAATAATTTCAGTGTTAGTTGAATTATGTCAAAATAAAATGCAGTGCTTTAGTGCCGACCAGTTACTTGATTATCAGCTAAGCTTTAGATTTCAAGCAAGGCATTTTTCAGATTGCCCGTAAGTACACAATATGTTGAATAGGATGTGAAGATTTGTTGAAAGTAAACTAAGTGGAATTAATCCTGTTACAGGACCCGGTGAAAGACGGTGAACCCAAGATCAAGGCAGACTTTGAACAGCTATACGAAGACATCCAACAAGCTTTCAGAAACCTGGAAGACTAAGTGGAAGGGGCGTTTTTTCGTCCGGGGTTGGGCCGATTCCTTGTGCCGGTGAAGGGTTAGTCTAGGTCACATCGAGTGTTCATCGAATCTTGCCGGCTCAGCCCTTCGTTATAGCATTCCACTGTCGACGTTGATCGATTTCTTGAGCCGATATTATTGTTTTCAAAGTTTTACTTTATTTCACGCATTTAAGAATATACTCTGTACAATTTTACAAGCTTGTCCTTTGTTTTACAGTATTATTGTTTAGGTTTTCTGAAAGAAAAATAATATTTCTTAGTTTTGGGCTGTTAGTATATGCTTTTTAAATGTATACTATTATAAATTTACCTATCACGCTTTTATTACTCTATTTGTTTTGTAAATTTTCTTGTTTTGGGGTTGCTTTGTATTAACGCACATGTTATGTATGTATTTTCTCATGAAACATTCCCCTGTCTGTCGTGTACGTCCCTTTCCTACTCAATACAAGCAATAAGGTTCCGTTCGGTCCGTAGCTTGCCTAGTACTTATCTGATATTTTTTGAATCCAGTTTTAATGTTAATGCGCCATATATTGTAAGATAATCTAAATGTTTCAAATCATTTATTGTGGTTTTGGTGGATAACTATTGTGTAATGTTTAAAAATTCTTGTACAGCTTTCAAAGTGTTCAAAATACAATAATTAGAAAGCATTAGGAGTCTTTAATATATTAAGTGTAAAAACTGTTGTGAAAAGCTTGTGTTGTGTGTATAAACCCAAGGATTGTTAGAATTTGTGCAATCGAGGATTGTTGGGGAGAATCACTCAAACATTATTTGCAGATAATTTTAATTATTTATTTAAAATTGTTTTGAAAATCGTTAAGTTTGTCAAACTGCTAAATATATCATGTACAAAACATTCCTGATTAGAAATGTTTATCGAACTGTTATTTTATGTTACTACCATGTTGATGTAGTTAAGAAAAATAAAATGTAAATGAACGTTAGAAAATAAAAAAAAATTAGATCAGAGAAGTGTTTGTTTTTCCTTTTGTGTATGTTAATCAAACCAGGCTAGCTGTGGTTGAAACTTCTTATTTTTTAATAAACCTGTTAAGTTTTACCTAAATTTGGAACCGAATAGCAAAGGAGAATTAACCAATTTTGTGATTGCTTACCGATTGTGTTGAGGTTGGGCCACGCTTTATTTCCTAACTTAACTCCAAGCTTACAGTTGTTTCATCTTGTGTGGGTGATGCTTTGTGTATTTACTCTTGAAATTGAAACAACTGCTAGTAAAGTAGTATAATTATTATAATTCGTGTAAAGACTAGGTTGACTGTGTGGAGAACGTAAAGGCCAGCTTTAAAAGTTGGCTTTTCTTTGTGCATCATCCTTTGGCTATTCCTCTCCTTTTAGTATCATAGTATTAACTCCAAAATATCAGTTTATCTTAACATACTGATGTTAATATAAATAACTAATACCTGTTATTCAGAAATAGCACTACATCTTTTTAGAATTGTTCAGAATTTAGTTCATCAGAGCAGCAGAGCTTTTAGGAAGCTTTTAGACATTACTGCCCTCCTCTTCACTACAGTCTACTTGAAGTCAGTTGGAGTAGACAGTGTCACAGCCTGAAGAAGATTACTTGCAGCAACCAAAGGGGTAGAAAGGCTCTGGCAGAATCATGGTGGAAGTCATCAGAATCTGGCCTGGTCTGATAGCTTGGAATGTCATACTTGTTACTAACATCGCGCTGTATGACAAAGTATTATGCAGGAAGAACAAGAATGATTCTTATTGACAATCTTTAAGATTGCAATTGTGTCAAGATTTACAACAAAATGGACAATCTTTCTTGCTTAGCAAAAAAAACAGTATCTGGAATTCCATGTACTGAACTTGTTCACACTGTAGAAGGGATGTTCTAAGAGCCATTCGTTCAACTTCAGGATCTTGGGTGTTGATATCTTAAGTTCACTAGGTAGACATTTGAAGAGTTTGGCTCCAATGTATGTCGGCTTTTCCTCAAAACGCTTGCTGTGGTGCGTTGGGAGGTTGCAGTCTTGAGCACAGCGGGTGTTGTACGGACGGTTACTTCATTTCAAGGAGAACCTCTCTGGCAGCTGTAAGAGATAACTTCCAGAAAATAAATATTAACGACGCCTAATAGAAATTGTAGGCGTGATGTATGTCAAGAAAATGTCTGTTTCACATTGTTATTATAGGACAAAAAACAAAATGGCCGAAAGGTACTATGCACTCTTAAAGTAAAACTTTAAAATCCCAAGCTAATAATATATTAGTGTGGCGTCATCCAACAAAAAATACTTCACTTGATAGACAAAGTCAATTTTATTCAAGAGAATATTGTTTTCAAACACTTACTTTTACTTGAATGGAGATCAGTTATTTTTGACTTGTACATTGTTTCAACTTAGTCTTAATGTTATACAAATGAAGAGTACAGGGGAAAAACCAAAATAGTCCAAAAAAATTTAAATTCGTTTTATGATGGCATTCGATACTCCATGGTCTATATTTTAACATGCTGAAAGCTTCAGGGGAAAAAACCAACCGGGTCACGAGATATAGATGTTTGAAATATTGTAATACCCAACTCAGTCCATGTGGTTCAGGGGAAGAAACAACTGAGTCCACTGACAATCAACCTGGGAGCATGCGCAGACACAAGACACCGATGTTTTATTAACCGATGGCTCATCCCAATTCCCTAATGTAGATTAATTTAATATTAGCCCGACAATCAAAAGTTAAGACTGTGGGCTCGCATATAATATCGATAACAATTGGACATTGGTGGTAAATCATCTAATCACCTATTGGAAATACCCGTTTATACAATATATCATAGCTGCCGCTGAGAACCAATTTTAAATAAAGGTATAAACGAACCCAAGATATGTTTCAATGTCAAAAATACAAATTAAAAGTAAGTACGTCAATCATATGTACCTTTTCTTTCAACCCTGAACGGTTTAAACTGTTATAAAGTATTTTAAACGTGTTTTACTCAGCTTTTGTTTTGTGTACGGTGCTGCTACTTGCAGTAAACTACTTGAGTATGTCTAACGCGAGGACAAGACGCTAGTCAATCTATGTTACCGACTGTGCATTCTGCGCTAAAACACAACTAAAACAGTATCATCAACATGTGTGCCCATACTCGTGGGTTGGGGAAGACACGGCCTCTGGCTTTACGAAAAAATATTTTAATGTTTCTTAATGAAGCAAAATTTTAAAAAAAGTTAGACACAAATATTGGTAATTTTATTATTTGTTATCTGAGTTCAAGTACATTAGTGCATTTTTTAGCACTGTCATTGAGAGGGTAGGTGGTTGAATGCAAGTGGTAGTACCACTGTGTTATACATGGTAATTCTTAAAGTCTTTGGAATTTTGTTATTAAATCAGCCAATTTTGACTTACACGCGGTTCAAAACACCTAAAAATCATCATCAGAGTCCACTTTGGTACTTTGTCATGTGTCATTGTGTTTTATAACCTTGAACTTTCCTTTAGATTAAGGTCTATTCCACTTCCTCTGTTTCAGTGGCAAACTTTGTTTTTGCTCTCCTGTAAAGTTTACTTTTTGTGACTCTGTTGGTTATTCCCCAGCACCCTTCAAATTTAATGTATGTTTATTATTCTGATTTCAACTTTGAACTTCAATTTTATGTTCCTAATTTGAAAATTATATTATTGAATTATGGCTCACTTTCATTGCTCTTTTACTAAATGAATTCAAAGAATAATTTAAAAGCAACTAGCTGCGCCAGCTGGGGCTTCCCCCAGACCCCTGGCACACTCGCTCATGAGCTAAGCAGGCCTACGGCCTTGGTTCCCGCTTTGTGTCGAGTTTCAAACAAATCCGTTGATATTTACTAATAAATATTTACTAAAAAAGAAATATAACATGAGGAATTGGGGACCTCAAAACCCCATAAAAATAAAATCTATATAATTTTATTCATTCCCCCCCCCACACACTAAGCCCTCCACACTAAGCCACTTTGTTTGAGCCCTCCACACACTAAGGACCATTTCTATTCAAAAAATTCTGAATTACCCCAGCCAGATTCCGAGATCTCAACACTCGGACAACCCTAACCGAAATACTAATAGTATATAGATATATACATAATTACAATATAAATACTTTACTTTGATTTGAGACACCAACCACTCCTAGAGGGTATTTTAAGGTGAATATAGGATGATGGTGAGTGTTTTTGATGGACGATGTGTAGTCTTGTTATGAATTAGGGCTGACTGTTCTCTAGATTGGGTTATTAATTCGCTTAACGGAATGGACCAACAAAAAATAAATTTTTGGTTTCTTGATGGTTTTCTAAAATGGGATATGGAATTTTAAGTATTTTGTTGAAGGAATTGTAGTAGGGCAAGGTTAATGTCTTCACTCGTCGCCATTATTGTATCTTAACTTTAAGTTATTATAAAATTAGATAGATAAAATACTTGTACAGTAACATTCTTTACTTCATTTCATAACAACAATAATAAACATCAGAACAGTTTTCTAACTAATAATTAAACATATGGTTTCTTTAGATTTGAAATAATACATAGAGATATAACAAAGACTACACTTCATCGTCCATCAAATACACTCAACACACTCACCATCATCCTATAATCACCTTAAAATACCCTCTAGGAGTGGTTGGTGTCTCAAATCAAAGTATTAAAGTAACGTATTTATATTGTAATTATGTATTGCTTTTATTATTCTTTGAATTCATTTAATAAAAGAGCAATGAAAGTGAGCCATTATTCAATAATATGATTTTCAAATTAGGAACACAAAATTAAAGTCCAAAGTTGAAATCAGAATAATAAACATATACATTAAATTTTATAACATTAAGACTAATTTGAAACAATGTAAAAGTGTTGTTATAAATTAGGGCTGACTGTTCTCTAGATTGGGTTATTAATTAATAGCCCAACGACCAATGGAATGGACCAACGGCTTAGTGACTTCCCAAACACGGGAATAGCCATCGTGAAAGTTATCAAGCCGGGAAATCAGAATCCGGCTGATTCGGTGCAAAGCACGCACTGTACCACTGAGCTATAACTTTGCCTAAGGCGATAAAATATTGTGTAGCGAAAAACCATTCACACTCACTCGTGCATATTTTCCCACTTATTCCACATTCACAGTTAACATCAGCCTGACTTTTATGCACAATTTGGGTTATTCAAGGAGGTAGAGAAACGACACATTATCTTAATTACAGTGAAAACATATCTAAGCAAAGTTGCTAAACTTCGTGTTTTTCGCCGTTAGTTTTACTCCCTGTGTGTGGGGGTCGTTTGGTGAACATTATAACCTCTGTTTAATCACATGTTAGTTTTGTTATGTATTTTTGTAATTGTGTAAACATTTTGTAAACATTCAATTGAGTAAATACATTTTGATTTCCGTTGAACTTATTTTATTACTTCATTAGGTACGAGTACACAATCCAACTATCCCTCACCTCATTGATACTAGTTATCTTCGATGATCTTCACCTTCCTCCCAGTCAGGTCTTCTTTCATCTCTAGTCACTGAGACAAGTCTCCCACATAATTCGTTGCAGACCTCTGGTCACCACTCCTCACCGCAAGCAAGTTCAAGAGTCGCAGCGCCCCGGAGATGATTGGTCCACCTGCTCCACTGTTGAGAACTTAGACGTCACCCTGGCAAGGGGCCCTAACAGAGAAAATGTCATCCGGGCCAGATGACCTACGGTTTTTTATCGAGGTTGATACTCCTCCGACTCCTTTTCCTCGTTGCCGAGTCCCGGGCTTGCCACCGGCTTAGCGGAATTGGGTTTTGTTTATTTTATAGATGTGTAAAAACCGTGCTGAAAACCCACATCTCCGAGGCGGGGGCGCGAAGCCCGGTAGCAATCCTCTGTGCAAACCCGACCTGCTTGTTACTCGTTTCTACCGACCAAGGGACCTAATAGGGTGTTATCAACACTCTAAATTTGAAAGAGGGAAAATCTTACGGAGTACTCTCATCAGAGAGTGACTCGATTTTCACTCTTTCATACTTAGAGTGAACACAGACCCGAGCGCGAAGCAAGACGGGTGACCATGGCCCAACCTCCAGCAACCGAGGGACCTAATCGGGTATTATTGGTGGAGATTAGCTCGAAGCCGGTCGAGGAGTGCTACCTTATGTATGTACAAATACAGTCTGTCTTGAGTTGCCATAGAAATTATACGTTGTACTTTTAATGTTATCGTTAGTAATTTGTGGAATTTTAAAGTAACTATGGAAATAAAATGTTCAATTGTTAAATCTAATATGAATGAACCCTGGAAATCTAATCTCTCTAGCCAAGGCACCAAGCTACCTGTGCGTCTGAAGCATCATAAGCATGTATATTTAGAGTCAATGGTCTGAAGACAAATGTATATTAACTGAGAAGAGAAAAATGAAACATGTTTTTTTACAAGCATCTATTTAAAACCATTGATTTTAAATGTGTACAGTCAATGTTAAAACTACTACAAATTGGTTTTAAGTTTAAGTTGTTAACTGTTAACTTTTTTTCGAAAGATAATTTTAGGGGCTTTTGAGAATAAATTTTTGGTTACTTGATGGTTTTCTAAAATGGCATATGCAATTTTAAGGACTTTGTTGTTTTATGTCATATCATTATGTATGTCATATTATTTATTTTTGATGGTTTTCTGTGTCATATTATTTAAAACTATAAAATCCCTTCAATTTCAAATCATTTAATGAACACAAAAAGTTTCAAAGCGTTAGATATAATATCAATATTATTTAGATATTACAGTAACATGTTCGATTTTGTTATAGTAATCCAAAGTGTATGTACGTTCACTATACAGCCGCTTTTGAACATTACTGGCAGATGAACAAACAAACGTCAAAGTCATCTGTGCGTGTTTGTGTTCATGAGTGGGTGGGTGACAGGGTGAGACCTGGGCTCTGTGTTGAGTTCAACACTTAAACTGCAGTGTTGGACTGTTTAGGCCTTTTAAATCTATATTTTAAGTGTATGCGTACATGTCCTGTGTGTTGTTATCCTCAGTGGTCTTTTGTACTTATGTGTAATTGGACAATTGATTTCATTAGGTGGTTTGCCGATTGCTAATCACTGAATTGTGACGTTTTTTAATTACCTAGAATGGGTAGTGTAAGACTGTAGAGAATTCGGTTTGTAAATAATTTGTTACCTTCCATTTTAAATCAACATTCAAAATCTATAATAAGTTACTATTTACTTTAAGTAAAAGATCATGTTACAAAAGAACCAATCAGTTCCTAGACACAGATAGACTGGAGTTAACAAAATTGAACCTGACCTAGTTAATACCTCCTAGGCTCAATCTGTATATTAGGCTCAATATCAGGTTCAATTTGTTAAAGTAATCGTCCCTTCTTTTGAAAAGTCTTTACTGTCTGGAAGAATGATGGCGAGTCAAAGTTTGGAAGACATGGACGATTCCAACTCGGTCTACAGTGTTTATGAAGATTTAAAAGCATTATGTTTGGCAAATGCTGAGTATTTCCAGTCTGACGAAAGCTCAGTTGGTAAAAAGTTGAACCTCAGTTTTCAAACATTGCACAACAATGTGGTCTCTATTTACCCCCTAGCAGATGAGATTCGAAAAGCAGCTCCACATTATGATTTTGATCAAAATACACCAGGAAATGGCTACCGAAGCTATGTGACAGTAGTTGACGCTTTCATCTTGTTCGGACAGAAAATATGCCAACAAGTGTCTAAGAACAGAACCTCATATTTCTTCAGGAAGAGCACATATCTGAAGTAAGTAGCCTAGGTTATACTACCAAAAACTTGTAGGTTAGTCACAAGACGTCTGTTCAGTAATAATAATTAACAAATAAATAGAAGTAAACTGTCATAGTTCAAACATTCCACTTTAAATTTCCCGCTGAATTAAATTCAACCCTCAAGATACCAGCACTTCCGTGTACACCAACCTCTATGCTGATTGGCTCTTAACCTCCTGACCAAAGTTAAGTTTGCTCACCACGCAAAAATATAAAATTTTTTTCTTGACATGAAGATACCAACAATTTTTGGTATCAAAATATATTGAACTTTTAAATTTATAAATATTATTAACAGACGTAGCCTAAAAAATGCCTACAAATAATGATCATCCGTCTGTACAAACCTTTAAATTTCAGTTTAAGTTATTTTGTTAAAAGTAGTTTATTAATTCTATCGACCCTTTTCCCGTGGGGTTACGTAATAAATGTATACAGCCTCTATAGCTCTTCCCAAAATAAATAAAATTCCTTTAAATAAATCTAGACCAAAGAAATCAAACAAAACTATGATAACCAGACAAATGAGACAATGCCACTTTTTACTTACAAACCTCGTTACCTTATTTTCTGTTCGGATATAACAATCTGAATCTCGGATTTTCTGTCATCCACTGAATTACAAGTACAGTGATACACAAGTGAATACAATTACTCTGATAAACAGAGAAATTCAAATATTGATATCCATTGAGTTTCAAGTATCTGCCATCTTTCGGATATCCAATATTTTGGATACTCAATTTTTCCCTTGATCTGAGTTCAAATATCCGAATCTTCAGACCAAACACTTGAACGATCGGACACCGTAATATCACTAAATGATGAAACCAGTTCCAAATCTATGTTGTCTGGACACTTGTCAAAGCCAATATTTCCATTACATGTCCTCTGTGTAATGATGAGACTGGGTTGGATTTTCTAAGGTAAATATTGCTACAACATATTGGTATTGGAATCACCCTTTGTTTGCTTAGGGAAGTGGAAACCTGCAGCCAAGCTCTCTTCCCTCTCCGTCATCCTCTCACATCTGAAGACTCTGATCTCGTGGAGTGAGCCGGGCTGTTTGTTTCCAAACGGAGAAAGGTCCCCCCAAGAACTACTGGCCAACACATCCACTGAGTTCAATCAAATTTGTTTTTATGGAAGCTGCTTAGGATTTCAGGTTAGTAAAAAAGATTGATATATCAAATGTTCAAATTCATCTTCAGGAGACCACGGCAATCGACATACAGTAGAGTTTTGCTTATCTGCCAGGGCAAGACTTCAGCTTTTACAATGTTTTTTTTGTTGGATGACGGACGATACAGAATGTTGGGTAAATGGATTATGTGTTTAAATTGACTAAAAAATTTTAAAAAGTCAAACCATCTACACATAAATTAAATTTTTAGTCAAAGTCAAAATATCTGTATTACAATTTTTTCAAGAAATGTCTGGGCATCAAATTTGTACAGAGTAAAAATTATTAAATTTTGATAGTTTGAAAAAACGCTTTGTTTAATGGTAGTACTGAAATGTACAAGTACACAACTAAAAACTAAGAGCCAAGCAAGATTAACCTCTCGATGTTAAATTTTCAACACAGTACAATTTTAAACACAGTAGTAAAGTATAGTCAGAGACACTAGTTTTATCTATCAGAACTATGTTTGCCAGCAGTTTATTTGTTTCCGCTGACATGATTGCCTATGAGTCATCTGATTGTAGTGACATTGACACATCGAGCAGCCTAGCTGATTAGGTATTCCACTCACATTCATTATTTACACAACTGTTTGTTTTACTAATGGTTCACTTTACACTGTAAGCCTATTAAGGAAAGTTTTTGTATTCTTTTGATAACTGTGATATCAGGTCTACTAAAATTTTACAAAACATGTCATTAATATCATTGTAAACAGAATTATTTGTGTTATAAGAGATTCGTTTGTGTACAGACAAGGGGTCCAGTATCTCTTAGTCACTAAACCAACAATGCTTGGTGATCTTGACCTTTTCAAAATTAGTCTTGTCATTGTTCAAACTAAGTTTGTTCTAAATTCATATTTACAATGTCCTTGGGTATAACAAACATATTTACTTGTAAACACAACCCAGGATGATTGGAAGAAAGTTCCACCTAATGTCATCTTTTCATATAGTGAAGTGATCATTCTGCACCCCTGAACAACACCCTGAACAACATTGTTGAACATTCAACACCCTGAAAAACATTTTGTGTCACAGGATTGACGCTTGTGTTTTATCTTGACTATTTTCACACTGAAAGTAGAGGATGGTGTCAGCATAACTTTCAATGGATAATGGTATTAACCAGCTGATGTTAAAATTAATAGTTATAAGAACTACTTTCAGTGGCGAGGCGTGCAACTTTTGAGCGGTCATCGCTGGGGAGTTTGAGTAGTGCAACACCCCCAACCAAAAGGGTGGGACCAATTCAAAATTTTTCAAAATTGAATACAAATATGTGAGTTTTGAAGGTTTCTGAGTGTCTCAAAAGGAACTTCTTAGTACACATGTATTATGAGATCTATGGGACGATATTTCTAAAAATAGACGTTAAAATTGCTACGTTGGCTTACGCAGTCTTTGGACTAGCAATAAGGTCGGGACTACACGTGTGACGACGAGGCTGACGAGATACAAAGACAGTTTTAGCTCCTTAAACATATAGGAAGATTGCACAAGCACCGTCTGTTATTCCATATGTTTTACACGTATGTGTGTATACAGTCACCATAACTTTTAAATCAAGTTTACCACTAATCAGTAAGCAATTTTAACAAGATCAATACCATGGATATTTCTTAAAATAATTAAAAGTTACCTGTTTACAACAATCACAACACAAACACCCTATCACAGACAACACACGGATACTCGAAACTCAATTGTAAAACATGAACAAGAAGCCCGTAGGTTACGGAACAGATGTACGGAATCATGAGATGATCATCACCCAACACGTCTCAAGACGAACTGAGGTCAAGGTCACAGAGCTGCCGGATTTGCATTTCCTGTAAATGTGTACCTTCAGCGGAGTGAATTAATCGATATGTACAGTAATATCGTATAATTATGGTTCAACTATCAACAAACTGACTTACTTGACTTAACTCCTGTAGCTCCTATCTGGGAGCAAAGATTCGCCAGCGGACTCGGTTAGCAGCCAAAGCCTTCACTTCTCCCCATGTTTTGCCAGCTTTAAAAGCTTCGTCCTCGACAGTTCGTCTCCAGGTTACTCTTGGCCGAGCTCTTCTTCTGCTTCCTTGGGGATTCCAGTCCAATGCCTCCCTTCCAATTCGTCTGGCTCTTTTCTTACGGTATGTCCGATCCACTTCCATTTGCGTTTCAAGACCTGTTTGTCTATCTTCTCTTCACAGGCTCTTTGTCATAGAGTTTCATTGGATATTACTTCAGGCCAGAAAATCTTTAATATCTTCCTAAGACACCTGTTGACAAATACTTGTAGCTTTTTTGTAACTGACTGGGTTACTTTCCAGGTCTCACTCCCGTAGAGCAATACTGACTTGACGTTGCTGTTAGTATTATATAGTATTGCTGTAATATTCGTAGTTTAGTTCTTTGAGAGATTTCTCTAGCCCTCCACACAAGGTAAAGCTGTATGAAGGCTGCATTAGCTTTACGAACTCGAATATTTACATCTTCATCAGCACCTCCATCCCTAGTCATTACGCTTCCTAGGTATGTAAACGAATCAGTATCTTCTATCGTCTCGTGGCCGATGCAAAAACTTTGATCATTTCTAACGTTTACTCTCATGGACTTTGTTTTACTAACATTTATGTTAAGGCCTACCTCTTTCCGTTGTTTACAACGTCTAGCAATTAGCACTCATCTGCGCATAGCTGTGAGAGAGAGGCAAATATCGTCCGCCAAAGATAGGTTTTCCAGTTTCTTTGTGAGTCCCCAGCGGATACCCCTCTGTCTTCCTTCAACTGTCGTTTTCATAACCTAGTCCATGAGAATCAAGAAAAGAGTCGGCGAGAGAACTGCTTCACTGGTATGGGTTCACTGAAATTCCCGTTCAACACAACTTTTGCTTGACAGTCTCTGTATAGTTCTTGACAAATACTTATTATCTTCCTGGGAATCTTCATTCTTCTCATTGCTTCCCAGATGTCTTCCCTATGAATTGAATCAAAGGCCTTCATGAAATCAATAAAGATCAAGTAGACTCCAGCATTAAATTCTTTACTTTGTACCAAAATTATCCGCAACATGTTTATCTGATCTAAACATGACCTATTGCTTTTAAACCCACCTTGCTCCCTTCTTAATTTGCTCTCAATAAATTCTTTCATTCGGTTCAGTAAGATTCTGGAGAAAACTTTACATGATATTGACAAGAGCGTGATTCCTCTCCAGTTATCACATTTGGACAAGTCACCTTTCTTGGGTAGAACATGCAATATACCAGTTCTCCAGTCCATAGGCACTGAATCCTCTTCCCAGATTTTCTTGAAAAGTGCATGAAGAACTTCAGCTGTTACCTCTGGAGCAACCTTCATGATTTCTGGGCTTAAGTTATCCATCCCAGGAGATTTCCAGTTTTTCATTTCTTTCAGTGCGGTTTTTATTTCTTCAATAGTGGGATGATCAGTGCTAATATTCTCATTTTCTTCATATGCTGCTTCGTTGATTCCCTCCATCAAATTTTGCTCCACTCTTCTTATTTCTTCTTCATTACTGTAAACATTTGCAAAGTGCTCATGCCAACGCTTCAGTTGATCTTTTAAATTTGTTAATAACTTCCCTTCTCTATCTTTGATTGAGTGAGTCATAGCCGGTTTCTTTCTTGATAATTTCTTTGTCGCTTCGTATACTTCCTTCATATTACCATTTCTTGCAGCATTTTCAGCCTTTTCAGCCAGTTCACTTACCCATTTTCTTTTGTCCGCTCTAACACTTCGCTTAACTCTAGTGTCCATTATTTTGTATTGTTCTTGAAGTTCTCGTTTTCTGTTTCTTGTTTTACTTTCGTTTATTTGAGGTTTTATATTTCTTCTTAATTCTATATTCGTCCATGTAGGCTCTGAAAGCCACTCCTTTTTCCCCACCTTTCGAAAACCAAGCACCTTTTCCATTGTTTCTGTATACATAGTTTTTATCTTGTAACTATCAACAAAGCAGTATAGTATTTCAGGTTCGCTCTAAGCTGTTAAATGTATCGATATGTCATTGTTAAATTTTTACTGTTATATTATAAGAACCATACAAAAAATACCTAAACAACTTGTTGAAGTTTCTATGCTAAATGAAAACAACAGCCCTTTGAATTACATAATTTCGTACTACTGTACTAGTATTCAAGGAGCTCGCTAATTGTCTGTATAAAAATTAATTAATTCATAGATTTTGAGATAGAAGTAATTGGTAATGGCACAGAGGTTAAAGGGCCAAGAAAACAACAAACTTATTAACGTGCACTATTTATTAAAATAGTTTTAACATAATTTTCTGAAATGTATTTGCAAGTAAACCTCAAGCATGTTTTAACTTACACAATTTTAAAAACACACTAAGTTTGTAAACAAATTATATAAAAAAAACAAAAATGTTAGTTATATGCATATTTTAAAACTGATTGAATAGGAATTTCAATAAACAGATCTTCAGAAGACATAGATAATTCAAGAAATGGTCAACTTATTGAATTGACTTTAAACAATATTTAAACATTAATAAACAATGGTACAAGTTATTATGGAATAAGTTGTTTAATCCTTAGTCTCCCTTGTCGAATGCGCTCACAAAGTGACGTAGCCTACTGCCGAGTTCACCCAAGCCGCCCCGACTCTAGTTGAGAACCCAACTTTAGCTGGGAATAACGGCCCATTAGAATCAGTGTAATTGAGAAGTGGGAAAGTGGGAGCGGGGGCACTGACAGATGGCTGAGGGCGAAGGCAGCCGATTCGTAGCCTCTCAGCAAATCTACGAGGGATTTGACGCGCCTCCAAGCCAGTCAGCCAAATTTTAAACTGAAATGTGGTTTATAGCCTATCTAAGCCTAAGATCTAAGGCTTCCGGTTTACATTGCATCACAGTTGAATTACACATACTGCTAAACGTTTCGACCTCGCTGTGGAGAGTAATCCTCAGTAGCTGGTTGACTAGCTGAGACTCAAGAGTTAAGAGCTCTTAAGAGCTTAAGAGTTAAGACAGTAATATCAAGTTACTTCTTGATATCTGGGATTTCAATTTGTATTACAATTTCCTCTAGTCATCGCCGAATCCAGAGATGACCTGACGCCTCGCCACTGACTACTTTGTAATTTACAAAATATAGCGTGATAAAAGTAAGCACCCTACTTAACACTGCTGCATAGGTGTTGATATAAACACCTCAATTATAAGTAGGTGTTTTAAGATTCACTGAGAAGTGTTGTTATCGTTATAGGCTATGATTAAGCCATGTTAAATGGCAAAATACAAGCCATCTTTTATGTGTTCTAATTTTTGTCTATGTAACCGAAGAATCAATAATTAGTAGGAAATACATAAGTTATATTCTAAATTATGACCTTGGAGAATTCGACTAAGTAACAGATGACTTATGATCTTGCTTTATAATTTAAATGTAAAAGTCTTTTTAAAATATATTTGGTTTTATTAAGGACTTCTAGCAAGCTTAGCAACTCATTTGTATTATATTTCAAGGGTCATTCAGAAAGTAAGGAAGGTTTGCACATCACTGTCATTGCAGATGCTCTTCAATTATGATCGCATATTCACCTGATAGGCATACAACCTTGACTTAGTTTATGCCGAGTTTTGTTGCTGTACAAACATGTGTCTTAGTTCAACAATGTTTCAGTTAGAGGCGTTATAGAGTTTGATTGAGGAGTGGTGATTTTTTTACGACATTGGAGAATCACCACAGAATAAGTTCTCCAATCTCTGATATCACTTATTCCAATAGCTAAACCATTTTTAACAGGAAACCATTTTGAAAATGACGAAAACCCCAAAAAAAGTTAAAAATCTGATGCAAAAATGTTAAAGCAAAAATTGTGCTTCTTTATTGGTTTTAATTGTTTGTAAAGTGAATTTCCTTTTAGAAGTAGTTTTAGTTAATGGAATTAGTATCTATTGCAATAATATCATAAAATACATAATTTTCCCATAAAACTCCAAAAAACAATTCAAAAATTTTGTCATGTATTAAAGAACCAATAAAGATAGAGTTTTAAGTTTGGCGGTTGTTAAATTTAGTGCCTTTAACTAAAAAACCTAGTGTTGAGTAGGGGAATAGAGAATAGAAAGAATGAGAAGGTAATTTAAAGTAAAATAGGATTGAATGAAAGAAGGAAGTTTAGAGGAACAGTGTTTACTTTATAAAGAGTAATAAGAGAATAACAGAGTTTGTTTACAATACAATGTTTACATGACAATAATATAAATTTGTTGCAACAGCTGATAACTTTGACATTAGTAAACATAACAGAAATTAATGAACAATTAATAACAATAATTACAGATTTGTATGTATGTGACCTGTCCTCAGGTCAAAATCAGTAGACGTCCCAGAGTCTTGGAGAGAGTTGTTAACTTCAGAGTCATAGATAGGTAGGCGAGACCTACTGGTTGGCCGAGTCAGTACTCCCTGCTAGTTTTCAAGTGGGACGACCCGTGGGATACCATCTTTCCTGGAGAAAGTGAAGTTATTCTTGCAGTACTCCACGAGGGGGGGCAGAGTTTTCTTCATGGACAATTACCAGGTTCCTCTTTGAGTGGGCTAGTTTTAGATGTCCATTTAGATCGAGTTTGTAAACTGTATAGATATCGGTTTTCCACCTTTTCCAAATGTGTTGGCTGAAGGATTGAATCATTTGCCATCTTCGGGAGCATTGACAGGAATACCTTTTGGTCTTGTTCTGGTACAGAAGTTAGAGGACAACCATTAAGAAATGGCCAGGAGTCAGGATGTTTAGTTCTGCTGGGTCTGTAGACAATGCCGTGAGAGGCCGAGAGTTTAGTATTGCTTCAATTTTGCAGCTGAGAGTGGTGAATTTTTCTAGTGTCAAGACTTGTTCTCCGATGACACGCCTCAAGTGATGTTTGATGGATTTCACACAACGCTCCCACAAGCCACCAAAGTTAGCACGAGCTGGCAGAAATGGAATTGAATAGAGTTTTGAGTCGAGAACTGGTTGATAGCGTTCTTTGTAGATTCATCACGGAGAAATGTTTTCCAGAGGTTGGACAGTTGGGAAGCTGCTCCAACGTAGTTAGTTCCGAATCCGAGTACATTTGAGAAGGTAAGCCACGCCGAAACGAAGCGCGTCAATGCCGCGATGTAGGCTTCAGCTGAAAGGTCGGTGACAATTTCGATGTGGACAGCTTTGGTAGTGAAGCAAATGAAGATGCAAAGATACACTTTGACAGTCTGAACTCTTCTTAGTTTATGTATCTTAACTTGAAAGGGACCCGCATAGTCTGTTCCACTTATTTCAAAAGCTCTTCTGGGTATCACAACGACTAGCAGGTAAATCACCCATAAGAGGCGTTGAGAATTTTGGTTTACAGCGAAAGCATTTCATACATTTTGAGATTCTAGATCTGATAACAGACCTTGCTGACAATATCCAAAACATTTTTGTCATGAAAGACTGTAGGAGATGAGGTCCTGCATGAAGATACTTCAGATGGAAAAAATCTATGAGAATATGAGTTACATGATGAGATTTTGGAAGAATGATTGTGTTTTTCATCTTCATTAAGATCGCTGTGGCAAGTCTTCCTCCAACGCAGAATACCTTGGGAGTCCAAGAAGGGTAGAAGTTTTTCCATGTCTTCCACAAGGTTTGTTGTTTTGTAGTGAGATTTCTTCTGCAAATTGTTGCTGTTGGACGAAACTGCAGATCTTCTGTGGAACTGTTCTTCTATAGAGACTATGACCTTTCTGTTTTAACTTGTTTTGTTTGAGTGTTGTGGATGAATCGCAACGTAGGCAAAGATTCGTTGAAGTGTTGACCAATTAGAAAAACCAAAAGGTCATGGAGAAAGGTACCATGGTTGGTAGAAGTCACTAGTAACTGAATCAGATGTTTCATTTCTCGTAGAGCTTTGGATTGATGAGTTGAAGGAGGCCAGAGATCTGGAGGATTTTGAATCCAAGGAGGGCTCCACCAGAGGGAATGTTCCAATAATGCTTGAGGGAAGGTTCCTCTTGATGCACAATCGGCTGGGTTTTCATCGATCTTACGTGTCTCCAGCATGTAGGTTGTGTGAGCTCTTGTAGAGAGACACGGTTGGCAATGTAGGTTTTGAGTCGAAAGGGTGGAGTTTGAACATGAGAGAGCTATCGGAATCACTCCAGAGAGTCACACCGTGATTGTTACATGAGGGGTTAGAAGAGCAATACAACGGTGGACGAGGGTTGAGAGAAGGTGAGCTGCGCATAGTTCTAGTCTTGGTAGTGAAACTCGTTTCAAAGGGGAAACTTTGGTTTTGCCAATCAGTAGTCTTGTAGTTGAAGTGTTGTCAGTGTTTTCGATCTTAGATAAACACATGCCGCATAACCTATTTCACTAGCATCGAGAACCCAAAATTTGCACGGTTGAAGTAGGTGAGACTGATAGGGAGCGTGGAATTTGATGTTTTCTACAGAAGGAAGTTCATTCACAAAAGGTTCCATTCACTTTTGATATTGTCTGTAAAGGATCATCCCAATCAAGTTTCAGAATCCACAGTCTTGGATGAGGATTTGGCCCAGAATACTAATGGGGATATCCAACCACATGGATCATAAATGCGGGCTATGGAAGAAAGTACGGTTCGTTTAGTGATTTCCGTTAGGCAGTTGAACCAAATAAGAAAAGTGATCGGAGCTAGAAATCCATTTTATGCCAAGAATGTTAAAGAGTGGCTGTTCTTTAGGACTGAAGGAAAGGGAGATTCTCTGTGTTCCTCAGGAACACTTTGTAGAAGAGATTCATGGTTACTTGACCATTTCCTCAAAGCGAAACCTCCAGATGACAAAAGAGATATGACGTCTTTCTGAAGCTTCAAAGCATTGTCGAGAGTGTCTGATCCTAAGAGCATGTCGTCAACATATATCTGATCTTTGATGGCTTTTGTAGAGGGTGACTGTCACCTTCACATCGATGAGTTGCTGGATGGTTTTTATAGCAAGATAGGGCGATGAGGTCATACCGTAAGTCACAGTTGTCAACTGGTACGTTTGAAGGGTGAGTCTGGTTTATCTCGCCAAAAGATTAGTTGAAATTTCTGGTCGTCTGAGTGGATGACGATTTGCCTAAACATTTCATATATCACAAGTGAAGACAAAGGAATGTATGCGGAAATTGAAAATAATATCAACAATATCATTCTGGAGCTTTGGGCCTTGGTGAAGAAGTTGATTGAGAGAAATATTAGTTGAGGTAGGGCTACTAGCATTGAAAACTACTCGTATTTTTTCACCTTTGAAAACACCATGGTGTGGCAAGTAGTAGTGAGGTTCAGAATCATCGGGTACGTCTTCACAAAGTTGCATGTGACCTGAGTCTCGGTAGTCATCCATGAAGTCAGTGTATTGTTTTTTAGTTGAGGATTGAGAGAAAGTCTCTTTTCTAAAGAGAGGAAGATTCTTTGAGCATTACGAGAAGAGTTGCCTAGCTTGGCAGAAGATTCTTTGAAGGGTAGTCTAACGGTATATCTCCCAGTTGAGTCTCGAGAGAGTGGACTGAAAGTATTCACACAACTATTTCTTCTTCTGACCTCTTAGACACAATTGGAGGTTCTTCAAGATGCCAAAACCTTTGTAAAGAAGAGTGAAGGTCAAGATCATTGACTGAAAGAAGAGTTGTAGCATGACAGCTATCAACAATAGGCTTTACAGAGGGAGAACATGGGGCTTGGTCCATTACAACAAATCCCAAGTGTACCCATAACACAAGGCATACCTGGGCCCAGAGAGTGAGTCATTTGTGTCAAAAGATGTGGAAAGATAGCACCTCCTAAGAGAACGTCTATTTTTCCAGGTCGAGAAAAGGAAGGATCAGCTAAAGAATAATGCTTCACCTTTTGAAGAACTTCTGGTGATATTTCAACACGGGCAAATCAGCCGTGATTTTGCCTAGTATGTGAAATGGTTCTTGAGGAGCAAGTGTTTGTCCAGATAGAGTGTCCAAGGACAGATTGACCATGCCTTTGGTATGAGAAGAGTTCTGAGATATTCCCGTGATAACCAAGTCAGATTTTAACCGACGGGATCCTAGTTGAGCTGCTTCTTCACTAATGAAGTTGCACACAGCTGAGTCGAGTAGCGCCTTAAAACACAAGAGTTGCCATTAGAAGTTGTCAACTTTATGAGAGTTGTGCCCAAAAGAACTGTCGAACAGTTTTCAACGGATTTGGTTTTGTTTTGAGAGGACAAAAGGCTAACATGAGAGTTGTTAGAGAGGAGAGTTTACCTTTTCAGGTGTTGAGAGGGTTGAGTGACTTGTTTATTGTCAAATGCAGAAGGGTGTGGTGCTTTGATTACAAATAAAACAAGCGGACTGAGAGGCAAGCAATCTTAGAGGAATGATTACCTAGACATGACACACAACGTTGACTAGCTTTGACAAGTTGGTATCGTTCATGAGAAGTTTTGTCTTTAAATGCAGAACAAGTGTAAATCTTATGAGTGGTTTCTTGGCAAGCAAAACAAGGTTTGAAAGTGTATGATGTTCCTTTAGAACCATGAGATTTTGATTCTTGTGATTGAGTGGAAATCATAGCAACATTTCGCTGAGAATAGTTGGCTTTCTTAGAAATGAAAGTAGTTGGTTTTTTAGATTAGTAAGCGAAGCACTATGGAGGTTTATGTCTTCTACATGAGAGCATTCTGAGTTCAAAAACTCAATGATTGTTTGGATGAGAGGGAGTGTGTGAGAGGTAGATTTATCGGAATTTGTGTTAGAAGATAAACCTCTAGTTTAAGACGTAAGTCATTGTCCATTTTCCTAAGGACTAATGCAGAGAGTAGAGGGTTAGGCTGTGACGAAATGTCACATTCAAGTGCCTTGAGAGCCTGAGTGTGCTCAAAAGAGGTTTACAAAATCTCTGAGAGTTTTGGTTGAGGAGGATGAGAGATTGTAAGTCCAATATGTAATTTAGATGAAGGGTTGTCAAACGACGGGTGTTGTGGTAACGATCATGTAGGAGATCATATGCTACCTTGTAATTTGGAGCAGTGATGTTAAGGGACTTGATCAAATTTAAAGGTTCATTAGAGACACTTAGTAAATATTGGAATTTAGTTACATCTGAAATTTTGTCATTGTTGTGTATGGCTGTATTAAATAGATTAATGAAAGAGACCCATTGTAACGGATTGCCATCAAAATGTTTCAGTTCTAATTTAGGGAGCTTAACATGAGTAGCAGAGGCTTCTTGAGAGGTAGTGGCAGTTGACACTGTTACCTGTGAGTTGTCTGAAGTGGTGAGAGCTTCTATCAGACTGTTTATCTCGATGAAGAGCTGGTTTATGTCATCTTGATCGCAGCATAACGTTTTTGAGGAGCTTCGCTGTCATCGTAGAGTTCCAAGACCCGTTGGAAGTTCACTTTGAAGTCCGAGTGTTTATCCTTCACCTCTTCAGCATATCCACAGAGAGTTCGGCGGAACAGTTGTCAAGTGGTCTTGAGATGCAGCAATAGCTTCCACTGCTAGCTTTACTTTTTTCGAGCGTGCTTTGGTTATAGCTGTAGATCGTTCATAAGTGGAGAACTTTAGGTCATTTTTACCCATTTTAGGGAATAATAAAAAAGGTCAATAAGATAATTTATAAAGAATTTAGTGACAAAAAACAAATTAGTAAAGGTTAAAACAATTTAGATGGTTAAAACAATTTAGATGAGAAGAGGGAAAGATGTAAATAAAGAGTTGGGCTGAATATTCACAGGACTGGAAATCAATAATATTTGCGTTCGAAGGACCAAATGTTGAGTAGGGGAATAGAGAATAGAAAGAATGAGAAGGTAATTTAAAGTAAAATAGGATTGAATGAAAGAAGGAAGTTTAGAGGAACAGTGTTTACTTTATAAAGAGTAATAAGAGAATAACAGAGTTTGTTTACAATACAATGTTTACATGACAATAATATAAATTTGTTGCAACAGCTGATAACTTTGACATTAGTAAACATAACAGAAATTAATGAACAATTAATAACAATAATTACAGATTTGTATGTATGAATATCCAACACCTAGAAATAAGGCCGGATTTTTGTACAGCAACAAAACTCGGCACAAACAAAGCCAAGGAGTATAGCTATCAGGTGAATTTGTGATCACAATGGTAGAGCATCTGCAGTGGCCATGATGCACAGACAATCCTTATTTTCTGAATGACCCTCGTACAAGGTCAATATGTGTGTTACAGTTTTGCGAGTCAATGCAAGTGATCCTGAAAGGGTTGTCTATTCTGATGGTGTCGTTCAGTGAAGTGTACTACAGTGAAGGAGGAGTGTTAGAGCGAGCTACAAACTATCTCTGGCACAGTGAGTAGAGTTTGAGACAATCACAGCCAAGTCTATTGAAACCTAATATTTATCGCTGACACTGTCAGAGCTCTTAGTTGCTTACAATAAATAAATAGTTTATTGCGAGAACATTATAAAAAATGTATAGCAATCGTCAAGTTATCTATAAAGCTAAAATTTTCAATTCATTCACATAGAGAAACCTTTTGGACATACAATTTGTACATTAATTCTCTCCATTCAAGATAGAATTCAAGATTTTCAAACCCAGAGATTTCCCCTGATGCTTTTAGAACTCTGGCATTGCTACAGACACTTTTAAATCTTTAAAAGCTATTGCTATCAGAACTCCCAAGTGTTTGTTGCAAGGTTTCCAAACCTTGACAATTGTTGCCATAGTACTTGTAGTTTCAGAAGTTATGGCAGGAATGCAAGTGTCTTGAAATACTCATCATCATATAAAGGGTTCTGAAAACTTCGTCAGCACTCAAAGGAGTTTGTAACCTCTAGATCAAGCCTTTAACAACCCTTTAACAGTGAGTCTTGATTGGGTTGGCATTGGCAGCTTTTTTGAGCAATGAGCTGACTAGCAGCTTGTGACCGTAAGGACTGCAAGGATGAACGCTGTTAAAAAAACACACATCTTACAAGCAAACAAAAATGTCTTACAAATATTTTATCATTATTTTCTTTGTTCAGGTAGCAAGTATGTCTTGAATCCTGAGCTGAGGGCCAGAAGAATTGTAAATATTTCTCAGTATGCTTCAGTTAACTTTTGCAAAGAGTTTTGGTTCCTTGGAGAAAACGGTAAGGTCTTGTGTTATTAAGCATGTTGGTTTAGTAAAAATAACTATTTGTTTTGCTACGTCTCTAAACATTTAGAAGTTAAACACAAGTTAAAAATGACAACTACGTTTACATAACTGACAAAGAATGTTCATGTTGTGAGACAAATAGACAATAGACAAACTATTAACATGTTTTTAACAGATCTTTATTGATGTATACTTTGAGAATCGGGTCAGCACAGAAGGAAAGGAGGTTGGTTGCTTATCTCAACCGAATTGCTCTCCCTTGTTGACTGTTGATAAGATAACAGGCTTAACTCGAATGTAATATTGTGGAGAAGGAAGGCTCTTTTTCTTTAAGCAAGTTTAAAATCACTTGCTTCCTTACCTTACCTCCACAGGAAGTCTTATCTAACTCACAGAAGATAATACTTGGAAATACCAACACTAATCTCAAAAGAAAAACTAATATGTTGAGAGTTTTTCATAAACTATGATTTACAAAAAAGTAAGAGTCTTTCACCTATTTGGACGGGAAAATTTGGTTTATCAGCAGTTCTAACTTCTGTTTTGAAGTTTTGGTATTAGGGGGAGGAGATTTTGAAATTACATCAATACAGTTATTTGGCCTACATAATTAACATATAAATATGTTGGTTTGTCATCTTTTGAGAAATAAAACTCAATGGTAGGATATACTCAGATCCAATTTTTTCTATAAACTGAGATTATTCTAAAGTGATTTCAGTTATCCGACCGAGCCCATCTTGTCAGTCATTGCCTTGGTTAATCAAGGTTCTACTGTAAAGTAAACATAAACTGGTTAGAGAAAGATTGACTACGTTTTGCAGAACTGATGAACCGGCTGCCAAATTTGGTTCACCCGGCTGTGGAGGTAAACCGGATGATCTCGCTGCCCCCGGAGCCGCTGAGTTCACCGCGTGCCGACGGTTCCTTGGTGGACATCCCAGTGCCGTCTGCACACACGGGCACCTCGGCACTCAACGTCAGGCTTCTGTCTGCTGTCGCTCGTCAACATATGGTGAGTGAGTCTTCTCTGTGTAGCTCAATGTTTTTAGGCTAAAATTCTAAAATGTGAGTTACCAAAAGTTACACATTTTCGGATGGATAAAAATTGGATCACAAAAAAAAACATTTTATCAACCTTGAAGATTCTACTATGAATGCAGTTTTATTCTGCTTTTGCCAGTCAGTTGCTTACTGTCCAAGCATGTTTATATTTTCCCGATCATTTATAATTATTGATCATGTTCATATATTGGTTAATGATAAACTGGTCCTATTTGCCATTGGTTGTTATTTATCTTTGATTAATTATGCTTTACTCGGTTTAATCCAGTGAACTGCTTGCTCTTAAACAATGTCCATGAATTTCTTACCTGGCTAAGAAGAAACAGGCTAGGTTTCACATTGGACATTGCTGTCTTTGACGTATTGTGCTTCATTTAGGTGTTCCTAGTCAATTTCTCCCTTATTTAATAGTGCTAGCTTTTACAAAGCATGTTTCAGAGTTAAGCTTGTGAAATGTATAGTGTTGTCTTATATTAAGGTTGGGACAGCAGGCAAGGTGTACAGTCGAGCCGTCACGAGGGTTGATATTCCACTGTCATGGCGGAGGTTTCGTTGCACAGAGCTCGCGCAGTCATGAGGCCTACTTGCGTCAGTGGGCACAAGGTCTGCCCTGTCCGATACTCTCTGTTGACTACAGCCTTGCTCCTGAGGTAAGCTGTCAAATCACCTCTAGCACAAGTTTAACACCTGCCCATTTCTTTCAAAAAATAAAACTTTGTGCTATATTTTGTTGGAGTAAATTAAGACTAATTAACTAACCTTACCTTGAACATTTTGGTGTCCAGGCACCGTTTCCACGAGCTCTGGAAGATGCTCTTTATGCTTACTGCTGGGCGCTCAACAACACCACTCTCCTGGGGACAACAGCAGAGCGCATTGTCTTTGCAGGTAAATACTCTGCAACCGTACGAGTAACTGTGACTCTGAAGATAACATTTTAATGCTTTGATCAATGGAGTTATCTTAACTTATAATCTACAAACATTTTGAGATTTTTAAGGTGCTTAAAAAAGTATTGATCGAATCAATGAAGATACAATATTTAAGTTATGACTTCATTCCTGCCATAATATCACTTTGACTGTAGCTGACGTGTTACAGGTGACTCTGCCGGTGCTAACCTTGTGATAGGAGTGGCAATGAAGTGTATCGAGCTCGGCCTCAGGCCGCCAGACGGCTTGTTCTTGGCCTACGTACCTGTGTTGATTTCTACTGCTCCTTCCCCCGGCCGACTCATCTGCCTCATGGACCCTCTCCTGCCTTTCGGCTTTCTCATGGGTTGTCTCAAAGGTATGGTGATAATACATTCTATTATGCTTAGATTCTAAGTTATTGAACCAAAATATAACCCTTTAAAAATAACTCTTTGTGGTATAAAAGCCTGCCAAGTCCTCTGCCCAAAGAGCTTTGAAATCCTATTTTACCCCGCCTATGTGATTCACCTAGGATCACCTTATATACAGGGTCATCGAAAAAGGTGTAATGAAAGGGATTTGAAAATTAAATACAAATTTTAATATAATTGGTAGAATTTTGATTCTTACATCAAAAACACAACCAAATTTTAAATTTTTGTGTGTAATTTAACAAGTTTCAATGTGAGCTCCCTCCGTTGCACGACAGACATTCATGCCGATAGTCAACCTCCCGCCAGGTTTTTGGAGCATTTCAGGAGTCATCCTTGAAATGGCGAATCCTACGATGATTCTTCTTCTCAGACTGTAGTGACATGTAGCTCTCAAGTTGAAGAAATTGAAAGGGGAAAGGGCATTAATGTCATTTTCCAGCATGATGGAGCTCTATGTCACTACAGTCTAATAGTCCAAGAAGCTCTCAACAACAGATTTCCTGATCGTTGGATTGGGAGGAAGGTCCTGTTTTGTGGCCATCTAGGGGTCCTGATTTGATGCCTATAGATTTGTTCTTTTGAGATTACATTAAAAACTTAGTTTATGCTGAGAAAATACGTGATCTACAGCACCTGAGAAGATGAATCAACGTAGCCATTTCAACTGTGACTCCTGAAATACTCCAAAACACCTGGCAGGAGGTTGACTATCGGCTAGATGTCTGTCGTGCAACGGCGGGAGCTCACATTGAAACTTTTAAAATTATATACAAAAAAATTGAGATTTGCTGTATCTTTTGATGTAAAAATCAACATTCTACAAATTATATTAAAATTGTTATTTAACTTTCAAATCCCGTACACCTTTTTCGATGACCCTATTAACTTTCTTCCACTCTGAACCAGAGCACTTTTCAACGACTGAATAAATCATACCAGGTGAATCATCTACTTAGTTCTGGTTTATTCTATTTACCAACATGCAGGAACGGTGCAGTATTAAGAAAAGAACAGCAAAAGTTGTAACAAAGCTCAAACATTCAAAATATTTTTATTCAATAAATGTTAAACTTTTAGTTCAGAGTTTACCTTTGAACACTTGGTTTTATAGCTTATGCCTGTCCACCTGAAGTGTACAATGCATCCATGGCTCACGATGATAAACTTCGAAGAAATAAAAAACCAAAAGGAGCTGCGACTAGCAACATGAAAAGTAGAAGTTCAAGTGAGGAAAGTTTCGAGGAGATATCTGCGTCAGAGATCTTGGAGTTGGATAAACTGTTGGGTGAGTAGACCAATCAGATATATGTTGATCACAGATTCAAATTGTATTTTAAAACAAACTGTTGTTGAGCGGAGTTGAATCATTCCTAGAAAACAGTTTTCAAATTAACAGTCAGTGGAAGATACCTACTTTTGTCTAGGTATGGTAGATGAAAATACATTATTTGATCAATGGTCACAGTTGTGTTCTGAAATGAAATAATATGCAAGTTTTGTGTAGGAGTAGTTTTCTTACAATATGATTGAATACAGTCAAGTTTGTTGAATAGGGCTGAATGTAACAGACGAAGAAACATTCTCATATTCAACCGTTTCGTCTCAAAGTTCTTCAACAGGTAACGTAACACATTCTCTGTATCATTTAGGTTGGCCATGATTCCTTCTGGTAGAGTTTACAATTTTATCTAGTCATATCAATGAAATATGTGTTTCAGAGTAGGTCACTAAACTTGTATTATCCATACATACTTTACACAGGGTGTCCAGCATACAGGAATTCCGGGAAAACCGGGAATTTTCGACATATGGGAAAATAGGGAATTTTGTCCCTAACCTGGAAATTTTGTGAAAGGGATTGTGAACGTGGTAGTTATGTCTTGGACGAGTCTAGGTATGGCCGCGAACGGTATCGAAGTCGTTGTTTCGCTGCAGGCGCTAGCAGAAATCAAGAGATTGTTGTTAACAGTAACGAAAGTTGTGATTTCGTCACGGGCGGTAGAAAAAGTTGTTGTTTCGTAAAAAATAACAAAATGGTTATATGGGAATTTTATTTTTCCTGAACGCTGGAAACCCTTTTTACAGTAAAGAGACATTTTCCCCAAGAAACAAGTAACCTTAAAAGTATTAAGTTATTATTATTATGCATATCTTGAAGATCTGGATCTTATTAGATGATGTAGATATTTAAAAACACCAAACTGTCTAATAAAGAAATTCTTTATTTCTGAGGCCTTTCAAATGCATTCGTTGCTGAGAGTCTCTGACGATGAATGCCATAAATGCATTTGAAAGGCCTCAGAATCAAACAATTTCTTTAATAGACAGTTTGATGTTTTTAAATTTCTATTATTATTATGACCTTTTATTTTTAAACTTTCCATTACTTGCTACTATTGAGACACTTTTCAATTTCTCATGCCATTCATAACAACGGTAGCATTGCTTACTTGGCTTACAATTTATATTACTAAACATTTCCTCTTCAAAAGTGTATATATCCTAGTCAGTAGGTTTTTGGTCTAGCAATCTTTTGCCTTTTACCAGTTTTTTTACTTTTGAATTTTGACTATATATAAGTCCCAGGTAGTTCATGTTTACCCTCTCATGACTGCCTCAGTTGGACAAAAGTAAATTTTTTATTTGTATCGGTTTGTAACTCAAATGTTACCTCAAAAGTAAGCTGTTCTCCTTAATTATTTGTATCTTTCTTTTAATTTATTGATATCTCATTTGGTTTCAGAGCAGGAGAGTAGAGGCTCGGTGGGTCCTTTGCTGAAGGACGAGCCTCAGCTGTTTGAGCCGCAGGACGCTGTCGGCCGGGACTGCCTCACCGCATCACTCGCACTGCCGGCAACATCGCAACCACCATCACTACCACTTTGTCCTCTCTCGCTGCACGCTCTCGCTCTCCCAGCATGGACGTCACTGACAGGTACTAAGAAACAGGAGAAATTGATATTTGTCTGTAAAAAAACTAAAATTCTATTTAAAGTACTACCAGTGATTTTGTTATGGTTAGTAGATATCCCATAGATGCTGAATGGCTGAGGCAGTAAATTTAACATAGTTGTGGCAGCCCAAGCACAGATAGTGCTGAAAGAGAATTCTTCTCAAGTAGAGCCACTGACGCACACGCAAGTTCGCTTGTTATAAAAATAGCCCGAGCATGTGGCCGGTGCTTCAAGGTTTTCTGCAAAATATTCAAAAATAAACACTTTTTAAAACAACTTAGGTTTCCTCCAACCCTTTTCCTTATTAACCTCTTGCTCTGGATTTTCAGAGGCTATAGTTAATCAACCTAATGCAATCCTGTATTGAGACTTGAGAGTTTCAAAAGTTACTTAATATTTGTTATCTAACTTGTGTGATAATAGAGAAGTGTTTTCAGTATTGTGGAAGATGATCCGCTACTAGAGGCTATGCACCTGCCTTGCCCGATGGACATGCTCTCATTTGATGTTCCCTCTGACCCGTACATGTCCCCGTACCTGGCCAGTGACTCCACTCTCAGCCAGTTCCCTCCTGTACATATCTGTGTAAGTTGATTAGTATACCTAAATGTAGTTATGGATTTGGAATAACAATCACTACCTTAAGTGATTTTAAAATCTCACTTAAAGAAATGCGAGTAAACTAGAACATTATTGTGCCTTATGCTTCAACAAAAGATGTTGCAGCTACTAATTATCAATCAAACTATAATACAGCGTTTAGATCTTATTAAAAAAAAATGAAGTTGTGAGTGAAAACGAAGGAACCAGCAACTAACATGTCTGAACACACAAACAATCAAAACAAGAGAGAAAGTAAATTCAACTACTGATTTATTTTGAGCTGGCCCCAGAGTATTGATATCATGGTGGACTAAATCAAATAACTATTGATTCAAAAATATTATAGTGTAACACCTTTCTCCTTTAAAGACTATTTCCCAATCGTCGTTAATAAATTTGTGCAGATTTGCATTATAATTAAGTGAGAATTGATTAACAAATCAGTTTAATTTGAATTACATGAAAGGATTGACCTACTACGTCTTCAAGGTTGGAAATATCTCTGACTCTGTGTGTGAGTGGATGACAGATGACAGTAGAAGTTGTGTTGGGCTGGCATATGGTTTTGTCAACTGTGTTTAGTAAACACCAGAACAGTTTAGACTGTAAATTTGGATGAAAAATTCTTCCTTCTTCGGTATAATACAGATTTAGTAGCTATGAATCTAGAGTGCAGAAGTATTGGGCATGAACACAAAATCTAGGCTGGACAAGTCAGGCATAGGACCTACGCTTTATAAGTTACACCTAAGGACAAAGTGTACATTGTAGTAATTATAGAAAGGTAAGATTAGTTAAGCTATCCTAGGTCTAATATCAGTAAGACTATATAGTACCATCAGTCTAGGCTTTCTGGATCTTGTCCAAATTTACTCCTTCACAATTTAGCTTGTCATCTAGTTTTAGTAATCTAAGTTTTTAGGAAAGTAATTTTAGTTGTAGCGAGCTGAGTGTACCCAGCACTGGTTAAGGCTGAGAGTAAGAGGTGGTGTTTTACAGACACTGCATATGGACCCATGCCTGGACGACTGTGTTGAGTTTGCCAAGAAGTTGAAGAGACTCGGAAACCCCGTCACCTTGGAAATATTTGAAGGCTTGCCTCACGGGTTCCTCAACTTTGTAATGGTATGTTTGTTCTTAGTTAAGAGGATTCCAGCCCAGGCCTTAAATTGCACATACATATTAATAAATTAGGAGTGTATTTTACATTGTGAGCATTTGCGGCCTAGCAATGGGTCCTTCCTTAGGTGTTCTTCAACTAAGAGGACAATAGAATTCTATCTTAAATACTAATATACCAAATAATATAGTAAAATTTATTTATAATCTGCAGAAAATATATCAAAACTATTTGACTAATACACTTAAAGACATAAAGTTGTCAGGGTTTGTTTTTAAATATGTTTCACCGCAAGTAAGGCCGCATGAACTATCAAATTATTTACTGTTGTATATTTCTTTTATTGCAATGTAATAGAGTGAAAGCCTGTTTTGGGGTATTTATAAAATATATGTATATATATTCTAAAATAAATTAAACATAGGTGACGCGTATCCAAGAGCTATCATAAAATCTAGTGAACGTCTAACGGAAGGTACTTTACTTAATAAGGTGCAAGTTCTAAAAGCTGCTTTTATGATCCTATTTTGATGTCACGTCTTAGTATAAATATTTAAAACATTTCTTCCTGTCACCGTAACCAACATGTGTATTAACAATCAACAAAATCCAAAACCCCCGCAAGAATCAAAATCCACGTTGGAGCCTTTGCCAGGAAAACAAACACAATGTTGACTGTATGGTATTTCTCAAATTTAATTATTTTGGTTTCAGGAAGCTTAAATGTCTTCGAATTTTTTCTGTTTGAAAAGTCAAAGATCTGTTTTTTTTTTTAAAGATAAAAGTATAAAAACAGTCTTTTATTAAATTCAAGAACATGAAAAGAAAGAACAATTGGTTAGTTAAATTGCTTCAGTAGTTTTCCATACACTTCAGTAAATATTTTATGAATACTCCCACTTGTGATGCAACCATTTTTAATTATCAAAAGGCACATTAGCTGAGATTATCGAGCTATTATTCATCGAAATAACCTTAGTAGATTTGGCTGTAGACAGTTAGCCTGTTACAAAAGTTTACATTTTAGAAGTCTTTTGAGTTTTTAATGTAATAGGGTCTATAATAAAAGTATCAACAAACACATCTGTTACCAAAGTAGACAAGAGAGCCATAATTTATTAAAATTGGTCCTAAAAGTTTTTGACCATAGACTGGCCAACTTGTTCGAAAAGCTCCCTTTTTTGAGTGTTTAAGTTTTTGGGGTGTAATGGATGTGTTTTTGAATGATCAACGTCAAAGAATATGCAGAAAGAGTGTAAACATACGTAATTTTCAAAGTGGTTTGTCCAGCTTTACAAAGCTGCTAAAACGCTCGGGACTTGAGATCGCTTGCTATCTGTTACAGTTGAGCAAAGAAGCTTACGAAGCGTCCAAGAAGTGTATTCAGAAGTTATCAGAACTCCTGGCTCTGGAATCCAACTCCAACTCTTAAGCATGAAGATATTCAATGATAACTCCTTCCCAGTCACATAATTATATTACGACAGATGCGATGTGTTACCTTACAACGGATATATTTATATACAATTTTAAGTAGTTACCAAAATGCTGTTGATTTTTTTATATTTTAAGTGCGTTAATGTAAGATGTTTACAAAGTAAATGCCATTTTTCAATGCAATTGTTCTGTGGTCAGTATTGTGATAAAGCTAAGTATTTGAGATATTTAAATATTTATTTTTTGTATATGTAAGGCTTATAGTTGCTATTTTGTAGTTTGCCAACACATTTCTTACAGAATCTCGCTTTACTGATTTTATATTTTGGAAGTTGCAAAGTATGCACTTTTTAATATTTATTATACTAATTGTAATTTAATGGATAAGGAAACTAGTGAATTCTCCAATTCTGCCTGGCATTTATAAAACATGGTTGTACTTTAAAATATCTTCAAAGTAATCTATGGAATACTTCTAATAAATAACCATACCAAGGGCGTCTAGGTTATCCCTCTCTCTCGGTTGTGCCCCAAGCCTTACATTTGTAGCTCTGATCTGCCGAAACAAGTCAACTCTTTTCTCCTAATTTAATCCATCCCTTATATATTTTGAATTTTACCATCAGTAAATTAACCACTTTAATTTTGAACCCAATGTGGGTTTGTTCATCAATATAACAGTAAAGATAGCCCAGAACACTCACTTTTCCCTCTTTCCCTACCATAAAATCTACAAATCACAAAAAAACCGGTTCAGGCCAATATTGAGGAGACACTTTTGTGAAAACCTCTTACACAGCGATAAGTAATAAAGTGCTGAGGAAAGTAATTTGGAAAAAGAAACCTGTCAAAAATGTAATAGCTGCAGGAGTAATAAAAGAAAAGAAATGTCTTGTTATTTAGTAAGTTATCAAGTATTTAGTGTTGAGTTGGTATCTTAACTTGTGAATAAGATGAAATGGTTTAAGAGAAATTAGCAAATACAGTAGTTAGTGGCACGTACAGTGTAAAGCTTACAAATGCTCTATGGTTACGGGCTGGGAGGGGGATAAGCATTTCGACATGCGATTCTTTTGCATACAGAGTATAGGTATCTTTCTGCATGAGCCTTTCTTAAAACTATTAACTGTAGTACTATTTTCACTTTTTACTGAATTTTGAGTCTCCAAGTGAAATTTGAAGAGCTAAATTAAATAATAAGTACAGTAGAGTCTTGATAATCCGAAGTAATTGGGGCTGATGGTACCTCGGATTATACGGAGGCTCGGATTACCGAGGTTCGAATTATCGAGACTCTACTGTATTTACAGCTGCCATGGTGCAATACACAAATTTATTGTAACATTTCCATAAAAACACAATATTAAAAATATTATTACTGATGAAAACATGTTTGTATAACAATTTAACCAGGAACTTGATGCATGAACAATTAAAAAAACACTTGATTATGTAGAACGAAAAGTAAATACCAGCAAATAAGCTAAACATTTAATGCTGGAATTGATCTGGATATTTGAAACACTTTGGGTATAAGTGAAAAATAATGCAAAACAAATAAAGAAAACTCTTAATTTGTTTTTTGATTGAACCTTGAAGACACTCGACAGTTGGTCTCTTGTCATAACACTGCCGTACAAATAAGAGGTTGATGTAGGCACTTTAAATCTGACTAACCATTGACACCCTAAATAAAATGGGTTTTAAGATTTTCTGTTTCTAAATTTGACTAAAATTGAAATAAGTGATTTAATTCCCTTAATTTTTACATAAGCAACAAGATATTTAGGAATCACTCGGGGGCATAGCCCCCATGCTCCCCACCGTGAAGCCCCCACTTTGCCATGGATAAAATCCACCTCACAAAGATGCCTGGTTTGATGTGTGCACAGCAGTTAAACCCCGTTTCGCTCAGTTACTTGAAAACTAAGAGGGGTACAAAAGCACACTTCAACCATAATAAAATAAAGAGCCATCATTCATTAAAATGGTTCAGTATGCTTGTAGACTGATCAACGTCAAAGAATATGCAGAAAAAGTGTAAACATCACGTAATTTTCAAAGTGGTATTGTCCAGCACAAAGCTCGGGACTTGAGATCATCTTGCTATCTGTTACAGTTGAGCAAAAAGCTTCTGAAGCGTCCAAGAAGTGTATTCAGAAGTTATCAGAACTCCTGGCTTTGGAATCCAACTCAACTCTTAAGCATGAAGATATTCAATCTAACTCCATATTTCCCAGTCAAATAATTATATTACGACAGATGTGATGTTACCTTACAACGGATATATATATATATATATACAATTTTAAGTAGTTACCAAAATGCTGTTGATTTTTATATTTTAAGTGCGTTAATGTAAGATGTTTACAAAGTAAATGCCATTTTTCAATGCAATTGTTCTGTGGTCAGTATTGTGATAAAGCTAAGTATTTGAGATATTTAAATATTTATTTTTTGTATATGTAAGGCTTATAGTTGCTATGTTGTAGTTGCCAACACATTTCTTACAGAATCTCGCTTTACTGATTTTATATTTTTGAAGTTGCAAAGTATGCACTTTTTAATATTTATTATACTAACTGTAATTTAATGGATAAGGAAACTAGTGAATTCTCCAATTCTGCCTGGCATTTATAAAACATGGTTGTACTTTAAATATCCAAAGTACTCTATGGAATACTTCTAATAAATAACTAGGGGTGTAGGGGCCCCTAAATTTCAGGTCAGGTCGGGCCGGCTTTTGACTAGTACTCGGGTCAAGCCGATAATTAACAGGCTTTTATTCGGGCGGGTCGATCAGTGTATTTGTTTTGTTGTCGTGAGTGTGCACTTCAAGGTGGAGATAAGATAAGGAACTAGTAGCCCTAGCTGAGCAGTTAAAATGTAAACAACCCCTCTCCCCTACTTCCGTTCTGAGTGCATTTTCAATGGAGGCCGGCAGCCATTGTCAGGTTGGCTGATATTGCCTGATAACAAGAACCAAACATCCATTTTGTATTTGTACTGAGTCCTTCTTGCTTGCAACATCGTATTTTATTGTTCTTAAACCTTTGCAATTTACTGTAATTCAAACTGCTTAAACACATTATTTGTCAACTGAAATTCAACATATAGTAAAATAGAAGATGACATAAGAAAATAACAAACACACACACTCCCTCAAAAGCCCCATCCCACTGTACTACATGTGGCAGAAATGATGTGATTGGTTATGTAACCCACAGCCCTATGTGGTTGCCTGGCAGCAATAATAACACCTACTGATAAGGGGTCAACTGCCTTTACACAAAAACCGGGCACCTGCCCTCCTTCCTGTTTACAGATTGCAGCTGTTGTCTTCCCTCTCTGTCGTCTGTGCCAATGCCCCTCCACCTTGTATTTCATTCCTTGTCCTTTCCACCTGTCTTCTGTTTCTTGCCTTCACCTCTCATCTCTGTTCCTAGTAGCCCAACAGTCATTCCTTCTCTCTCCTCCTTCACTAGAAACCTCATTGTGATTTACGTCCTTTTGTGATTCATACTCCGACTCTCCCCAACTGAATTTGCAATGTTTGGGGCAAAGTGATCAGTGTTATTCATTGTTAATGGGTGAGGATAGTGGGATTATCAAATAGTTGTGATGTACTTTGAGATTTTTATTTTAAAAAACTGGCTGTGTTGTGTAGATCAACACAGACAAAAGAAACCACAAACAACCATTGATCGTAAACAGAAGGTACATTACTTTATAAAGTGCATTTCTAAAACTGCATTTATGATCCTATTTTTATGACACGTCTTAGTATAAACATTTAAAACATTTCTTCCTGTCACCGTAACCAACATGTGTACTAAAATCAACCAAATCCAAAACCCCTGCAAGAAGCAAAATCCACAATGGAACCTTTGCCAAGAAAACAAACACAATGTTGACCGTATGGTACTTCTCAAATTTAATTAATTTGGTTTTCAGGAAACGCAAATTTCTTTAAGTTTTTGGTTTAAAGGGTTGAAGATCTGTTTTTTTTAAAGATAAAAGTATAAAAACCGTCTTCTAGTGAATTCAAGAACATGAAAAGAAAGAACAATTGGTTAATTAAATTGCTTCAGTAGTTTTCCATACACTTTAATAAATATTTTATGAAAATTCGCACTTTGAATGTTCTTGGTTTTAACTTTAAGTGTGTTGCAACCATTTTAATTATCAAAAGGCACATAAGCTGAGATTATTGAGCTATTATTCATCGAAATAACCTTAGTAGATTTGGCTGTAGACAGTTAGCCTGTTACAAAAGTCCACATTTTAGAACTTTTTTGAGTTGTAAATGCAAAGGGTCTATAATAAAAGTATCAACAGACACATCTGTTACCAAAGCCGACAAGAGAGCCATCATTTATTAAAATCGGTCCTAAAAGTTTTTGACTATAGACTGGCCAACTTGTTCGAAAAGCTCCCTCTTTTGAGTGTTTAAGTTTTTGGGGTGTAATGGGTCTGTTTTTGAAAAAAGAGTATAAAAAGCACACCTTCAACCATAATAAAATAAAGAGCCATCATTCATTAAAATCGGTTCAGTATGTCGGCTGTAGACTGATCAACGTCAAAGAATATGCAGAAAAAGTGTAAACATACGTAATTTTCAAAGTGGTATTGTCCAGCTTTACAAAGCTCGGGACTTGAGATTATCTTGCTATCTGTTACAGTTGAGCAAAGAAGCTTACGAAGCGTCCAAGAAGTGTATTCAGAAGTTATCAGAACTCCTGGCTTTGGAATCCAACTCCAACTCTTAAGCATGAAGATATTCAATCTAACACTCCATATTTCCCAGTCAAATAATTATATTACGACAGATGTGATGTATTACCTTACAACGGATATATATATTTATATACAATTTTAAGTAGTTACCAAAATGCTGTTGATTTTTTATATTTTAAGTGCATGTAAGATGTTTACAAAGTAAATGCCATTTTTCAATGCAATTGTTCTGTGGTCAGTATTGTGATAAAGCTAAGTATTTGAGATATTTAAATATTTATTTTTGTATATGTAAGGCTTATAGTTGCTATGTTGTAGTTGCCAACACATTTCTTACAGAATCTCGCTTTACTGATTTTATATTTTTGAAGTTGCAAAGTATGCACTTTTTAATATTTATTATACTAACTGTAATTTAATGGATAAGGAAACTAGTGAATTTCTCCAATAGTATTTCTATGGAATACTTCTAATAAATAACCATACCAAGGGCGTCTAGGTTATCCCTCTTCTTCGGTTGTGCCCCAAGCCCTACATTTGTAGCTCTGATCTGCCGCAACAATTCAACTTTTTTCTCCTAATTTAATCCATCCCTTATATTTTGAATTTTACTATCAGTAAATTAACCACTGTAATTTTGAACCCAATACATGGGTGGGTTTGTTCATCAATATAACAGTCAAGATAGCCCAGAACACGCACTTTTCCCTCTTTCCCTACCATCAAATATTACAGCAATAAGTAATAAAGTGCTGAGAAAAGTAATTTGGAAAAAGAAACCTGTCAAAAATGTAATAGCTGCAGAGGTAATGAAAGAAAAGAAATGTCTTGTTATTTAGTAAGTTATCGAGTATTTAGTGTTGAGTTGGTATCTTAACTTGTGAATAGGTAAGATGAAATGGTTTAAGAGAAATTAGCAAATACAGTAGTTAGTGGCACGTATAGCGTAGAGCTTACAAATGCTCTAGCGTTACGGGCTGGGAGGGGGATAAGCATTTTGACATGCAATTCTTTTGCATACAGTTTATAGGTATCTTTCTGCATGAGCCTTTCTTAAAACTATTAACTGTAGTACTATTTTCACTTCTTACTGAATTTTGTGTCTCCAAGTGAAATTTGAAGAGCTAAATTAAAATAAATAATAAGTATTTGCAGCTGCCATGGTGCAATACACAAATTTATTGTAACATTTCCATAAAAACACAATACTAACAATATTATTACTTATGAAAACAAAATGTTGTATAACGATTTAACCAAGAACTTGATGCATGAAAAATTAAAAAAATACTATGTAGAAAGTAAATACCAGCAAACAAGCTAAACATTTAACGCTGGAATTGATTTATATTTACTGTATAAGTGAAAAATAAATAATGCTAAACAAATACAGAAAACTCTTTTGGTTGAACCTTGAAAATACTCGACAGATAGTCTCTTGTCATAACACTGGCCATAAGGATTCCCATGTTAAATGTGGTCATGGGTAAACTGCCATACAAATAAGAGGTTGATGTAGGCACTGTAAATCTGACAAACCATTGGACTATAACCATTGACACCCTAAATAAAATGGGTTTTAAGATTTTCTGTTTCTAAATTTGACTAAAATTCAAATAAGTTATTTAATTCCCTTAATTTTTACACAAACAACAAGATATTTAGGAACCACTTGGGGGCATAGCCCCATGCCCCCCCACCGCGGAAGCCCCACTTTGCCATGGATAAAATCCACCTCACAAAGGTGCCTGGTTTGATCTGTGCACAGCGGTTAAACCCCGTTTCGCTCAGTTACTTGAAAACTAAGAAGGGTACAAAAGCATGTTTAAAATCAAAAACGTATATTATTTCATAGCACACTAACAATTTTTGACCGGATTGGAAATTGAAACAATAATTGTTTGAGTGGTAGTGACTAAATTTAAAGGTGTTTACAGTATTTTCAATTTGAACGTAAGTAATTGGTAAAAAATAAAAAATCTTTTGGGATCACAACCATTAAAGATTTTTGTTATATTTGAAACACAAAATGCTCTGTCTACACTATGGTAGACATCATCAGTTGTCTAGACAAATAAAAAGAAGTATATAAAAGTTAAAATAATTTTAAATCATTTGTCTACACAGCTGACAATGGCTACCCATAGCGTAGACAAAATTGTTTTAAATAATTAAAATATTTTCAGTGGTTTTGATCAAACAAGATTTTGTATTGGGTATACAGTATATTTTACGCCCTCTAAAAATAATTCATATAATTTCAAACCCGTTTCTTAGTGGGTGGTTTTATGCTAGGTACCAGAAACAAGTGTGCAAAGTTTCCAGTCTGTTTGCAGTTTGGCCTGTGGCCTGATTATGAGTGAGTGAGACAGGACACTCTTTTATATGGGGTGAGTTTTAAATGTCACCCCCCCTCACCTTAAGTTGTGAAAAGGAAATATTTTAAAAAACTCTTTTAAATGTTTTTTAGAGCATCCTAGTTTATTTGACAAGTTTGATTTGACATACTTTATGCTCCTACCCCACCAAAACCGGTGGGGAAGGCCCTTAAGTAAATACAACTTATTGCACTCAAAGAAAGGAATTTTCAAACATTATCAACCAAAACATAAAATTTGTATCTAACTCGTTCTTTTGTTATATGAGTATTCATTAAAAAATTACAAAAAATCAGGTTTAAAATACCACATTTCACATACATTAGATTTTTAATTACCAATTTTTCTTGAAAGTCATCTAAGGGCAACATCACAACCCTATAGGTAACACAATCCTATAGAGCATTTTGAAGACAAATTTGTTGTTTAAAAAATTGTATGTGAAATGTAGCATTTTCAATCTGATTCTTGTAATCTTAAAATGAGTACAACAAAGAAACAAGTTGAGATACAAAACCTTTTTTGTGTTGTTGAATTTGTGTAAAAATTCTCTTCCTTTTGAGGTGCCCCGGTTTTTTGATGCAAAGTGCTTAAAAGCAAACTTCAGGATCCTATTAAAAAATTCTTTAACAGGTGTTTCAAAATATTTCCTTTCTCAATAGTTAAAGGGGCATTTAAAACTCACCTTGTATACCGTATAGGAATCTGCTATCTAATTCCATCTCAAGATGAGAAGGAGCTTAGAATTAAAAAGGTATATAAAACCCATAAAGACTAAAATAATTAACGTAAAGTTAGTTTACAAAGAAAATGAAAAGTTTAAGGGTGTACAAGCTTTTTAAGACAATTTATAGCCAGGCCAGCCTTAGCCACCAGGACACCACTAGAACACACCGAAAGGGACTTGAAGATTTGTCAGTTTCTATAAATAAACCAGGCTTTCCAGATCAAAGCACCGCTGGCGTGAGTGAAGAAAATTTCATTTGAAGTTTTGTTACTATAATTCACTAATAATAATTGTAACTCTAGTTCGCTATGCCCACAGCCTCGGTTCGGCCTTTGGCCTCAGCTTTCAATGTTCTGTTGTCACGGGCAAATATTTTTAAGAGTGTCCTTATTTTGTCCTTACATTAGTAGTACCAGATATAATAAAAGAGTTTTTAGTTTATCTCTAATTGTAACACAAACAGCAAATTGTTTCTGCAAACCTTTACAAGATGACGGGCAATTGAAATTTTTAAACAACCCATAAGAAAAAATTATTGTAAAGTTTAGTGTTGTGTGAAGGATTTACAGTGTGTTAACTATAGTGATGCAACAGTGTTGTTGTGAGTAGCAGTTTTCACTTTAGCCTAAATGGAATTCTACAGAAAGGTAAAGCATTATATTCTTATGACTGATAGAAATTACTACTTAGACATATTCTGGTTTAAACAATTTACAGTGTTCAACTGAGTAGTTTCCATAGGTACGAGACGTATTTTAAAGTCTATTCGTAGGACACAGGTACGCCATCATTATGTGTTTCTATTTCTATCTTAACTTAAATTAAGTATAGTAACATGTTACAAATCTTATGAGTAAAATAAATGGTCGGTTTGATACCAGAAAGCTATAATTACTGGAAAATGGCTAAATCGGTTTTTATAAACTACCAGCTGTGAACCCGTGCTTGTCCACGGTTGAAATAAATGTTCCAGTCAGCGTTTTTGTCCATTGTTTCAAAATATACTCGAATTTTTAAAAAGGAAGGCTGTTGCTCGGGTACTGGCGTCAAGCTACCGATCCTGTGTTACACCTGACCCTCTTCTTTGAAATTGGGAACTAAGTTTCCTATTTTACTGTTTTGCTCCAAAATATGTCATTTGTAAACATCTATCATGGTTTCTTGTATTATACAGCCAGAAGAAGGTTCTAACTTCAGACATTAATAGGTGAAGCTATTCAAAGGTTTACTATATTTTTGTACGGGAGGAAGTGTAACTTTACCATTACTACAACAAATACGCCGCGGGAAGCTTGTCTTTCTTTTTCTTATGCGTAGATTTGCAAAACTTACAAATATGGATTGGCTCTATAAAAATAGATTATTTGTTTTCATAATTTACCCAGCGTGGGTTGTAATAAGGTGAAAGGTGTTCTTTATAAACTTGCAAAGCTTCTTTTAGCTCTTTCTTCCTCACAGCATTTTTAATTGTCAGTCGAAAGATTTGAATTTTGAGTAAAGCGAAAAACGGGAACATCGATCACTCTACCTAAGCTTGAATAACTCACTATTGTAATTTAAAACTTGCATGGCTTGCAAGGTAATTTTATTTTGTTTGTATAAATTGACTTGGTCTATAACACATAATTATTGTATTTAATGACCAAATAAAGAACTTATTGACTTATTCACTATTGAATCATTCATCGGTGTTGTTAAATTTGGTGTACACTGTTCATTTACCGTACTTTAAACATGTATGATCCTTTGTAAGGTGCCGAGTTGGAGTTTGATGCGCGCGCATCTGTGAAACCCTGGCCCTCAAGGTCTTTGGCTCATTCACTTGAAAACTAAGAGAGATACAATAACATGTTTGAAATACAAGCGTAGATTATTTTATTCCACACTTACGTTTTTGGAAATAGGATCAACCGTTTAGGCGCTAACACATACTTTATTTAATACTTTATTTAGCTGGGTTTTAAAGAGATACTTTAGCACGTCAATACACGTGTCTAAAGCAGCTGTTTTTAGAGCAAAATAACAAAAAGTAATATTCATTCCATTTTAATGATATTCGAAATGGGTTATCGCTTCATGGTATGTTATAAAACTTGCAGTAAAAGAACAAGTATGTATGAGGCAAGGCTGTGAACGGAGCTTATTAGAGTAACAAATTGCAAAGGAAATCCACTTCACTCATGCCAACGGCGCTTTAGCACTTAGCTGCGTGTCGGCCTGGTTTCCAATTTGTTTTGTATTTAATCAAAATTGTATTTCGCTCAAGTTATGATTTCTTAACTTGCAAATCCGTCACCTCACATATCCCCAAGTTTTAGTCATCCCCCACCCCCGCTTCTTGGAGGTACCAAGTCTATCCCACACTCAATCTCATCAGTATTCCATACGTTATTGTCACAGAAACGGGTCAACTGTCGTGTAACAGGTATCGTTCACTCGTTACTATAACACTATCGAACACAACGCCTCGTCTAACCTTGCCTCGCCTTTCACTTTATTGTTCTCAACGGTTCTGTTCGGAAACTGGTTCAGAGCGAGATCAGAGAGTGTAGCTCTACATGCTTGGCTGTTTGCTTTGCATATTAAAGGCAAAAGTGTAAAATACACACTATGACAGAGAATGGATATGGTGTTCATGGCAAGGAAGAAAAAGAGGTAAGTGGGTAAAGTGTAATTTGCTGCTAGGGTAGACATCGGGTACCGTATTGAGCAAACTGTATAAGACAAGCAGGCAGGATGAAATAATAAAGGGTGTTTTTTAGTTGTGCAATTTAAAAAAAAAACACTGAAAAATATTGTAACTTATTTTAGTAAAACAATGCCTTTAACTTCCCCGCAATGTTATGAAATTTGTGTTTAAAGATGATTTTTAATATAAGGCCGGCCACACACTGGATCAGACATGGTCAGTCACGGCAAGTCATTTTGACTGATAGCGACTAAAAGGAGGTGTTTAGCACTATTGGCTATGGAGTCGCCACACACTGCATCGAACAGACGCAAACAGACGTCTAAAGACGTTTTTTCCTTGACTGACGCAGCTCCCTAATAATCAAAAGACACGTTTAGTCAAAAACGTTTAGACACTGTCCGTCACAGCCTCCTGCGCATGCGTGCCCCCACATCCCCTCATTGTCACGTGATGTTTTCTTCCTACTTCCAGTCAGCTGTTCACTGTCATTTTACTGCGTAGTAGTTAACCAAGGTCTTTGAGTGCAGTTGGTTTTAGTCATGTCGTCAGAAGCCACGATCGTTGACAGTGAGGATGTCACAAACATTCTTTTTCCGAAATCTGGATGAAGTTCCACATCATAAACACCGTCTCTTCTTCCTCCTCTTCAAAGTTCATCTTCAAGTTAGATTAAATACATGCACTTAATACACAATACAACCATCTGACTGACTGCTGGACTATAAATGGAGGGAAGCCAGAGGACAATGTTCTCTCACACAGGATCAGTCAGAAAAGTCAAACAGACAGAAGACGTCTAAAAGCGTCTTTGACTGAGACTGTCTGTGTCTGATCCAGTGTGTGGCCGGCCTAAGGGTTCCATGGCGTGCCCGTAGATGGTCCAATCTAATAAATAGTCTATAATCTTCAAACACCCTTTCCCAGCAGCTATGAGCAAATTCCGTTAATACTCGTACCCCAATGAATGTTGAATTCTTAGTCGTAAAGAGTTGTGGCTTGTCAGCGTAGACTTGGGATTTCTTGATGTGCTAGTTCATCAATATGTTGTAATATTATATTTCAGACCTTCTGTATAGTTTCTATTACGATTCAATCTAGGTCTTTCAGGTTCAGGCTCAGTAAATTTGAGTGACTTGTACAATTTAACCCAAGCCGAAGAAAAGTCAAACGTGTCATACATGAGCTTTCTTTTTTATTTCTCAAAAACTCCATTGTTTTGTGAAAACAAACGCCAGACCAGTATTTTAAATTTTTTAGGTGGAATGTAGTTCCATGTACAGTTGATTGCCTCGGCCCTTACTGGAATGGAATTTAATATAAAGCACGTCTGTCTCAGCATGCAGTTGGCTAGTAGGTCTAAATTAGCAGCTGTAGATGACCTTGACCTCTACCTTGGCAAGGTCACTGGAGAGAGGTAACGCTACCCAGTACCCGCTCCTACACTGAACGTGCACGCAAGCGCCGGCGCAGTTTACGTCAGTCGCGCCTCAGTGTAATGTCTAATCTGTGAACGTATCTGTACAAAAGAGCATTTCTATATGTAGATCAGCCACTCATGAATGTCGAGGTACATTTTAACTACGGCAACAAGTGGGGTTTTAACGCAAACTACAACTTAGACTATGTATTGAATTGTAGCATTGCAGACCCGCTGACACAATTGTAGACAACTATCCCATGCACTAGAATAGTTAACTTTTTGTAACTCTGTGTATTGCAATAAATCTGTGCTGCAACCTAAATTTACTACTGTATAATTTATATTCTATAATAACTGAGTTAAAAAAGAAGAATACATAAAAGAAAACGGGGTAAAACATGGATGAGTAGACCACGAATATTGAGCACCAATGACTAAAATATTAACCTATTTTGTGTCGAGACGCTGAATCTATGAGACGTTACGCGAGTATCAATGCAAGAGCGATCGTGTGAATCACAGCCTTAAATCTGTATCCTAGTGCTTCCACTCTTAATAGGTGTAAAAGCTAAGAGTTGTTAATTTTTAGTGTTTGTTGAACTTTGTCATCAGTTAAAAAATGAATTAAAAGTAGATGTTTTTGGTTTGATTTTATTCGTTTCGTAGATGAACAGAAATTGATTCGCAGCTAAGTTGATTTATTTTTAATCCTTTGCGAGTTAAGGTTTCTTAAAAGATTCGTCCAAGTTTACTTTACCAATATTATTTCTTAAATACTAAGAATACAGTCATTTTTTAAAAGTAAACTGGTCGCTTACTAATTAATACGTGTCTAAGAGTTCATTGGTTCCGCCCGAGTATAGTAAAAGTAGTTTACCTACTGCCTGAGGCGTAGGAAACTGCTGGAACAGCTGACTAAGATAAACAGGCTATCAACATCAGCTGTGTGACAGCAATAATGAGACTGACCAGCTGAGAGTGAAAGCAGCTGTTGCTCGGCAAACTCATTGTTCGGTCAGCTTTTAATCGCCTGCTTGATTATAATGCACGGTCCAGCCACCCTTCTTCAGGAGAGTCATGCGTGGAATATAAGGTATTGGTGAAAGCAAAGTGCTTTCTGTCAGCCGATAAAGTAGTCACAACTCAAAGGATATCCTTGAGTTTGTCTGCATTCTCCGTTGTCAGAACTATAGGCACTGATTGTTATAACAGACTATGTTGTCTATTTACCAGTTCTTCAAAAGCTTCTGAGGTTAATGATAGTGCTTTGTTACACAGGCTACCAGCAGTTATGTTACATTTAGGTTCGGCCTCTATCAGTAGATTCAATAGTATAATTTAACTTTATTTGGAGGAGTTCTTTTAATGATATTTCCGATTAATTTAGACAAATATTGACCATGGTCCAACCGGAAACGCCTTTTTGTTTTCTTTTTCTGAAAGGATTGACATACTTGTGGAAGTTCTTCTGGTTATGGGAGTAACTATTGGCTACCAACTCCTTGATTGGAATACGATCGACATCGACCTTGTTGAGGCGACCTTCTTGTGTGAACGTGCATCAGTTTGGCGTCCTTGATTTGACATTTGTGAAACTAGTCCCTCCCGACAAACTCCTGGCAAATGTACGTTTTTTAAGCCAACCAGGGTTACTGGAAATTCACAGTCATTTCTGGAATTCACAGTTATTTCTGGTGTAACCATTTTACAAAATACATAGAATGTTGTTTGAAAAATGATAATAAACAATGTATAATACATGAAGAATAAAACCGTTACAACATTTAAGTTATTGATACAAGGTATGAGGAAATTAGCCTAAAATAGAAGAAAACATTGAAAACTTGAAACTACAACAGCTGACAACTACAATAACTTTGACCGGAATAAACGCCGTGCCTTTACAGTCCGCCATCTCACCAACTCCGCGAAGGCATTTCAACCCACCTCTCCACCGAATCGGAAAAGGGCGTACACGATAAAGTTGGTGGGTGACAAATGCAATTACGGAGAGGTGGTCAGTGTCAAGTGAGCCAGGGTTATGCAAGTGGTCTAATTGGAGACAGGTCCAGGTCCAGTGACCAGCTCTTATACAACTGCGCCGCGCCGAGCTTTCCTATGGTAATTAGGCCAGCTGAGCTTGAGTTGAGTTGAGTTGCACAACAGCTGATAATCGCTTATACAATGATCACCTGACGCACAGAGTCCACGCCGATATGATTAGGCGTTGACCGGTTCTTCTCAGTTTGGTCAGACGACAGCCGCGGGCCGTCGGAAACTGGGTCGCGAATCCTCGTTTGTGAAAACTGGTTTTCGTTGATTTTTATCGATGGTTAAGTGGGATCAGTTCACGAAAAGTTGACCTTTGATCTATAATTATATATTTAAAGGTTAATTTAGAGCTCCGCGAACCCATGTGGCAGATGCGAGTTTTGTGTAGAGATACTGCTCGTGAGATTCTGCGCAGGCCACTTACTACGCGCCAGATCTATAGCTTTCGTGTGAATAACTAAAGATACAGTTTGTTAGTGGATCAACCATAGGCTTAGTCATGAGGATACCATTTTAATATAAGTACGTTGAAACCAGTGCAGTTGGAAGAGGTGTTGTACCGGTGGAATAATATTCAGGACTGAGGTTTGGGGAATCACTGCTCAGAAATGTACACAAGTTCAGTTCAACACTGAAGACGCACTTTGTACACAAGTTGAAGCCAGTACAAGCTCAGAGTGTATTCAATTACACCTCTATCTCAATGCAGAGTTACTAAAGCGTTGTTACTTACCTGATTCTAGAGATGCATTAGCCTCGTCTAATATTATTATTCTATCTTTTTATTTCCACTCTTGTGCGTTTATTTTGTTCGACTGAGAGTTAACATTTTGCCCGTTAGTTACAAAAACTATAATGTACTATTTTATTTTTATAATGTATAATATTTATTTTAAATTAATTCATCCAGTTTATGACAATAATTTTAACAGTGTTTTATGGACGGTGAAATAGTTTCTCTGGTACTTTTCAATAACGGGGCATGGGACTTCCAGTAAAACTTCGTCACATTCATTACTTGCTTCGACTAATAAATAACTGTTTGAAATATATTTGGAATAAGTTTAATGTAACAAAATAATCAACATTACTTTTTGAAATTGTTACATATTCAAATAAGTTTACTAATATGGGTACAATTTGTAAGACAAAAGTACCAGTTTGAGTATGTTTAAACAAGTGATATTTGAAGCTATATTAACTTCAATTGATACATTATGGGGGATTAAATAACACAACAAGTTAGTACAATACTTACATTTTATTACAAAAATACTAATACAATTACGTTTTACAAACTCCCATATGAAAAGTGTATAAAATGTATATCACATTTGGTTACATTATATACAATAGTTGTACTAATTCGAAATAAAACTCCTTAAATACCTACCGGTAACTTGTTTGTGGTAACTCGATTTTTTTACAAATGGTAACAAGTTTGAATGGTCGATCGCAATGGTAATGGTATATTAAATAACGTCGAATGTACGGGATGAAACGCCGGTGGTCGCAATGGAATGACAGGTAGTTTTAGTTATATGGCAAAGTAAGTACACTTCTACTCATAGGGAAACAACTAAAGTAGACTTATATCTAGTTGGCATTGGCGATGAACCGCCGGGTATTTTAAATATGTACATGTAATTAGAAAAGTACAGGGTGGTTCATAATGGATAAAGTAGAGAGAGAGAGAGAGGAGAGAGGGAGCTTAGGCCGCAAACATATACAAGACATGGTCAACCTGCGAGAGCGAGGTCAAGCTGGACCAGAGTCAGGAGTTTGAGAAGCAAGGAACGTGCAAGATCATTAGATAATAGAATGTATGATACAGTTTTGAACAGCGTGATGTGAATAGAATGACTATAATTAAAAAAGTAGTGCAAAATTTAAAAGAACAGAATTTAGGGAAGCATCATTATGTTTAACAAAGCAGATGTGTGCGAAAGCGAAAACAATAGTCGCAATATTTAAAAGCAAGTATGAGAGGAACAAGTTGCTCTTAAACATTCTGAGAGCAAAAAGTACAAGATAGACTGTGTTTTCAAGAGTTGGACTTATTTATTAAAGTATTTGCCTAATTACTTTTCTTAAGGGTTAACTCATCCAAATGAAATGAAACTTAGGTTTGGATACAACAAAGTACTGACTTGTTTAAGCCTCGAAAAATCTAAAATTGATATATGCAAGACTGACTGGGGTGGCTTAAGTAAACTCTGAATGCAGACTGCAGAGAGCACGCTGCAGTGGGTGAAGGGGGATACTTGATACAGTTTCAGTGGAGGGGGATGTATTTGTTTATGGGCCAGGAAGTAGACGGCGAACCCGTTCCTGGGTCAAGTTACCTAACCAGAACCGCGACCACTGCTCTTATTAGCAAATAAAACCGACAATTTACCAATACTTGCATCAGCAGATCAGCGCTGCGCCACCTTGTTAGTGGGAGATCTTCCACAAGGATAAGATGCATCATACAAGGATCTGTCATGGTGATTGATCGAGTAAGCAGTGAACAAGAGAAGATTAGTTTGATTCAAGAAAATGGGTCTGTGTGTCTGTACTTTTGAAGGAACAGAAAATTTTCAAAATTAATATAGATTTGAAAAGACGAATTGGAAACTGCCTAAATATTTTACAAATCGACTTTTGCTTACAAATACATTATATAAAATGTGCTTATTACTCAGATTTTGAACTCGAATTTCATCTTTAAAATAATACAGCTTTTGCACTGTTTCTATTTTTTTTCTCTTGTTAAAAATACATCTTTAAAGTAAAAGTAATAAGTTTTATAGAGGTGCTCACTCGTATATTGAGCTAAACACGAAACGCATCTATGAACAGGTTTTATTGCTAAATAGATTATGAACGTACTGAAACCCCCAAAGTAGTTGATAAAAGTAACAAAAATGCAACAAGTTTAAAGCGAAAGTAACGGCAAGTTTAAAGCGAGCAAAAGAAAAGACTAGCTGCAAGCCATAAATACGAAGCATACAGGCCGAAAGAACAAGAGACTACAACGACTGGTAACAACGAAGGCGCTCAACTTCGGTCTCACAAGTTGGCCGATTTGAAGGTAACTTATCTAAGTGAGGTGGTACTTTGGCTTGGCCTAAGACTTAAGGACGGGCTGGAGACTGGAGGTGTCGTGGGTCTTGGTGACGGTGGCGTGGAAGCCGTTGTCCCAGTCGGCGTAGTAGTCAACAACACGCACACTGCCGTCAGGCTCGACCAGAGAGTACTGACCCTTGACAACCTCTCCGTCACGCTCCTCGTACTGGTGTTTGCGGTCTCCGGTGTGGGGGTCGTCCACGCCGTACTCGAAGGCGTACCTGGGATGGTCATCCTGGAACACAAATAATGGAGGTGTTAGGTTTGTGATGAGCGAAAACCTAAACAAATTACATACCTGACCGATCTAATATTATGACTGATATTTTGTAGTAGGGGAAGGTACATAATTAAACATATCTACTTCTTCACAAGAGTAAGCAGGTTTCAATTTCAGATTGAGCAGATGTAATTATACTCGTATACAGTATGCAGTTTCTAAATATTCAATTTATTGGAAGATTTATGTTCAAACTTTGATACCGTAGAGTGTAGATAAAGCCTACACGTACACCACTTTACTAGGCTGCTTGGGGGTTACCTCGAATATTTACTTAACAGAATATTAGTTTCCATATAATTTAATACTTACATAGTATTGGTTATGTTGAGAAGAAATAGGCTTGGCAGCGACGTAGGCGGGGGCAGCCTTCACAACGGGAGCGTAGGCGGGAGCAGCAGCGTAGGCGGGAGCGGCAGCAGCGTACCTATGGGCACCAGTAGCGTAGCCAGAGCCAGCAGCGTAGTTAGAGGAACTGGCAGAGTAGCCAGCGGCACCAGCGTTGTAGCCAGAGCCTGAGGTGTAGGAAGAGCTTGAGTAGCCAGCGACGGGGGCGGCAGTGTAGGCAGGGCGGGCTCTGTACCCGGCAGCTGCGGAGTAAGCAGAAGAAGCCCCAGAAGAGTAAGAAGAAGAAGATGATGCTCCGGAAGAGTATCCAGCGGAGTAGGAAGGAGCAGCAGAGTAAGTGGCGACAGCGGGCCTAGCAGAGTAAGAAGAGTAAGCGGGAGCGGCAGCGGCGTATTTGACAACAGGGGCGGCGTAGGTAGCAACAGCAGGACCAGCTGAGTAAGTCGCTACAGCAGGAGCAGCGGAGTAGGTTGCTACAGCAGGACCGGCAGAGTAGGTAGCTACAGCAGGACCAGTGGAGTAAGTCGACACAGCGGGAGCAGCAGAGTAAGTCGCCACAGCGGGAGCGGCAGAGTAAGATGAGTAGGCAGGGGCGGCAGAGTAAGTGGCAACAGCGGGCCTAGCGGCATAGGCAGCGTGAGATCCACTGGAGTAGCTGCTAGAGTAGGCAGGTGCAGATGAGGTGTACTTGACCACGGCAGGAGCGGAGTAAGTGGAAACAGCAGGAGCAGCGGAGTAGGCAGAGTAAGATCCTCCTGAAGAGTACGATCCTCCGGCAGAGTAGGAACTTCCTCCAGAGTAAGATGATCCGGAGCTGTAGCTACCGGAGTACCCGGCGCGGACAGGAGCTGTGGCAACGTAGGCAGCAGGAGCAGGGGCGTACGCAGGTGCAGCTGGGAACTTGACAGTAGGAACAGCAGCAGCAGCCACGTACTTAGTGGCAGGACGCACAGCGGTCACGGCCACAGCAGGGGTCACTGACGAGTATTTGTACCCGGGGGCAGCAGAGTAGGCGGAGTACCCGGGACTGACGGAGTAAGAAGAAACCGCAGGGCTAACGGAGTACTTGCTGTAAGCTCCGGCAGAGTAGGCAGCCACCTTAGGGGTGTACTGAGGAGTGGCATAGTGAGGCACTGTGGGGGGTGCGACGGTAACACTGCTGTAGCCGGGGGTGACTGAAGAGTATCTGACAGCTGGGGTGGCAGAGTACGACTGGTACCCAGGGGATACAGTCAGGCTGGAGTAACCACCACCGACGTGACCGTGTCCGTACGCGCAGGGTGGTAGCGCCGCATGAGGGGAGGGTGCTGACTGAGGTCGGTCGTACTGAGGGTAGTCAGGGTCGTGGTAGGCTCTCGCGGAGCCTAGCAGCAACAGTGCTACTGCTAACACCTGTAACACACAACACAAACAACTATTAATTTGAAAGAAAGAAGAGCTCAAAAGGTAACTAAAACTAACTATATAGTATATACTAAAAACGAAATATTTTAGCAGCGAAGATCTTGGAAAGAGGACTTAGTTACAAGATACAGGTAGACAGGTATTTCTGTACCCAACTCAAAAGGTTCTTGACGGATCCGATTTAAACGGTGCATATTTGTTTGTTCCTTTAAACTTTAGTGTAAGTTTGTTATTCAAGTATAAACAGCAAACTATTAAAGTCAATTAAAAATGCTTCGAGAATTAAAAAATAGGTGGCATTAATCAGACTTTTAAAAGTCTTACATCTTTTACCACAATGTAAATTACCACAATCATGACTACAACCATTATTTTGTAACCAATTGTATACAACCCAGGTTTGATAGACTACTGGGTTTGAATTCCAACCAGTATAAGTACGTAAAGACTTTACGTTATTAGATAAAAAGAAAGAATGCCCAATATAAGAATGAGGATACAGGAAATCTGGTAAGAACAAGTGTTCTTAATCAAGAGGTTCTATTCCGAACGGAATACCTTTACCTTTTCATGGCCGAATCAGGGTTGTACATGAAACATCTTGGAACAGTTCTAGATATATTTATAGCATATTTAACAAAACAAAGTAACGGAAGAGACGTTAACAATCTCGTTCTATTGTTGAAAACACAGAGCTCCTGCCATTTGCGCGTAAACACTGCAGAGTGCAGACGTGAGAAGATTAATTAGCGAGGAAACGGCGATAAAGTCATTTGTCTGCAAGTGGAGTTTTTGCTCGCACATTCCTATGCACTAGACCTGGTTAATTGGCACAGGTCGGGATTTATCACTATACTAGTACTCCAACTGGTCGCGCTGGAGCGAGGTTTCTGGCTTCAACTTTTTAATATTAATAATAATTTATTGTAAACAAAATTGATTGTATACAAGAAACAGAGTTTTTATAACAATACAAATAAATAACAAACAAACAAACCAGTTGAAAAAAGTAGATTTTAAATCAATTATCAAACACAGTAATCTAGCCTAAATTATTCGGAATATATAATTTCTATCAACATGTAAAACCGATCTTGCTATTTTTATTTTTCCTTTGGTTTAATATTAAAATTATCTTCTAATAACTCTTGCACGGAATAGTAATACAGGATATTTTTACCAGATGTTTTGAAATCTTTTAATATTATTTTAAAATTATATTTCACTGGGTAATTTGTTAAAAACATTTGTGACATTATAGACTATTTTTTGTATTTTTTATGTTGTTTAGTGTGGGGGCAATTAAAACAGTTTTGGTCGTAATTCATAGGATTTACAGTGTTCAATTTCAAAGTAGAACATATTAGTTTTAACAACTTTTAAGGTTCCATAAATATATATCGAGGAAAGGTTAGTAAGTTGTTACTTCAAAACATGACTTTACATAATTCTCTTCTTAATATTAGAAATTCTTTTTTGAAAATGTAATTTTTAATGCAAATGTTTGTATGTTGAAGATTAAATTGGTTTAAATCATAACCTAAAATTGATACAGCAAAACGCAATTAACTGACTATCACTGAATATTAAACGTCCAACTTAACGTCCACTTATTTAAATAACGTCCAAGACTTAAGGATTAAAACGACAGTGGAAGTTTTATCAGAGAAAAACACACTACAAACGAATCAAATGTCAGTCGTTAAATAGCTTTGACTTTGCATTGAAGTCGCAAGCAAGTATTGTGGTTGTATCGGTCTTCACCTCCAACTGAATAAAAAAACAAATGTCAAATTAATCTTGCTCAACATTTCCATATTAAATAAAACCGTTAATAAAAAAATACACATTTTATCTTTTAAATACATATGCAATAAAACATTAGAACTTTATGAAGAATTTTACAGGTTCTTATATTGCATTTATTAGTACAATAACAATAGTTTAGTTTAGTTCAAATCATGCAAATAATAGTTCTGTGTAATAGATTAGATTTGTTCGCCACTAATTTTAACTGGCGTTATTGGTCCTACTGCTGAAGACAGTAGTGTTTAACCATTACTCTTAGTATTATTATGTGTATAGACAGTGTACAACTTTTTGATTTGCAAATATTTATGATGAGTAAGCTTACGGGCTTTCGTTTTTAAAGTACTTTGAAATTAATACAATGGCTCTTTAACTAACGCCTACTCTATTACCAGCGATGTTATAACAGCGATGCATCATACAGTCATTTAGAACCAGGATGACTTGAGAGGTTGGAAATTGTCTCAATACTCGTAGTTTTGGTTGAAAGATGAGTGATACAATTTGATAGCCTGGCAAATCATATAAAACGGTACAAACACGTATGGACTTTTTAAAATATTTGATGAAACGCTAATTGAACCGTCTTCATGTCAGGTCCCCGATTTACTTGTCTACTACAAAGGTCAAAAGTGAAAAGTTCAAAGTACCAAAAATGATTAATAATGATGAGAATCAAGAGAGCAAAAATAAAGATGGAAAACATCTACAAACGCACATTAAATTCGTGGTTTGGTAGATAATTTTATGACGCATTATTAGTTCAAGATCCTCTCTAATTATTTGAAAGAAATAAACCCTTAATTTATGACGCCGTACGTTTGTTTTCTTATTTATGTTAAAAATTACGACGTTCAAAAAATTATATGAAGTCATTCAAGAAAAGCTGTTAAATGTACATTTTTAACAGGATGAACATAGATTTGTATGAAGGCTAACAAATTTCGTTTAAACCCATAAATTATTTAATCAACAACTTTCTCTTCACACATGTCAGTCAAAGTTCATTGAATATCCGAGTCAATTTGAATAAGGAAATTAAAGTTACACGTTTAATTAAAGTCCGCTTAATATGAAAAGCCGCGCAAAGAAACCATTAAGGAGCTGCGAGAGCAGTTTGTTTGACAAGTTGAAACAGCTTTAGCCTTATTTGTGGCCATAATTACATTTCTCTGGAAAGCACAAACAAGTTGTCAGATAAATTATGGTTATGTTTCTGCACGGTCAAGTTTTAGACTGATGTCATATTAACCCCTGCCACTGACCCCCCACTGAGCTGCCACGATAATCAATCTCAACCTAGTCGACTAGTCTAAGTCGATTAGCTGATCATAAACAAAGTCGACTTAGTGGATCATTCGGATTTGTCAAACGTGATGAATGGTTTATCTCCGTACGCTCGACTGGGCGCGTGATTTGTAACATATTCAAATTATGAAATTGTTTACGGCTTCCGATTACATTAAGGGAACAAGTCAACGATTAGTCAAATTTATAAATACACATTTAAAATTGGATCCATCTAGTGAGGCCTTCAACTGATATGCTAATACATTTGAATAAAACACAAGAAACGTTATAATACAAGAAGGAATAATTAGCTTGATATATTTTGGTCTCGCTGTGGAGTACCATCTTCCGTCACTGATTGGTTTCTACACACTGTATTTTCTCATACCTTTAAACTCGGTTCATACGCGGATGGTTTATTATTTTGTTAGATATTGAATTTATAACGAAAGAAATACCTACAAGTACAATATATTTGCTTAATCTAAAGAGCCAAAACAACGGTCGGCACGTATGTGCATCAATAGCCATGATTACTGCCGCGAAAGGCAACACCAAACTCGTAAGTTTTTGCAGCCCAATCCCATGTTTACAGAAAGTGACGGTAACTGAAGACCGAGTCAAAAAGTGTGTCAAGAGACCTACTCGTGTTACCCGCGTCGTGCCAAAACCATGCCCGGGGCCGGGGGGAGGGTTCCACATGTTCCACATTTTAATAATCGCCGACACCTCTCGACCGGGAGTTGACCGCAGACGAAAACAAAAACCCGTCGCCCGACCCACAGCCCGCGGCCGCTCCACATACTCGGCCGGTGATATAATCTCTTGCGCAACCGCCGCGAGCCGCTAATGTTTTGCAAATTGTGGAGAACGTCTGGCGGCGGGCGGCGGGTGGCTACTTTCCAACGCCCGCGGAAGTGCAGCACTGCAGCACTGCAGCACGCCCCCACTCAGCGCACTCTGTGTGGGCAGTACTGCGCCCCTCTCATCTGCTTACAATGTGCTGTATCAGCTGCGCGGTGACGCTCGAGTTGAACAACACTGTAACTTGGGCAGATTGAAACTATTTGTGAAACTGTTAAAACCACTAATGAAAAATAGGGCTGTATAAAAGTGTTAGAAATATCTTCCAGTTTATAAACATATTAGGTTTATTAATGTACAATTTATTTTTCAAGATGAAAACGGACTGGTTTGACAGTTAGAACGCTCAGTCGAAATAAGGCCCGTTGTTTAAGGCCAATTGTACGCGCGCGGTGTTTTGTGTTCACTGGGCGAACCAATAATTCACCCTTTGAGGCGATCACTGAGGCGGACTCCTAATGCTACAGATTCAGTTTCCTATATTCAGGGTGAACAGCTGCATTATTTGCTAGGTTGTAATTGACCTTGATCCAAAACCAAATGTCATGTGTTAAATGTCGTGGCAGCCTTTAGGCGATCTAACTTTACAGAGCATACTTTCTAGGTAAATTAGGCGTTGCTTTTAACAGTAAGCTTACTACATGCAGTGCTGCGTAGTATGGTGTATTTAAAACTCATATGGATCTGTTGTTATATACTTTTACCTTGGATACATGTGGAGATTTAGTGAAATCTAAAGTTTCTGTAAGAGAATTATTATCCTGAACCAGGAGTGCTGTTGAATTTGATATAGAAAAGTAATAAATGGCTAATGTGTGTGTTACTTTTAAGGCCTATCTCATTAAAATGTATGTGACCTTGACCTTGAATAGAATTGAAATCTCTTTTTATTTCACTATGGCAGTTGCAGATTTTCGAATCTACAAAACTTAAATACTCGTGTCAATTGTAAAAACTAGAAAATTATAAGTTTTACGTTAACAACCAGCAAACAAAAGTTGGAGGCTTACTAAAAAGAGGGCAAAAACTACATACGTTTTAAAGATACCTCCATAAATAGTCCATTAAACAACTAGTTACTATAAGCTTTTGAGGAAAGTGTACCGAAATGTGAAAACAAGGTTTCTTAAAAACGTCTTTGAAGTAGGCTAGTACATTCCAACTAGGTAAGCAAAGTCACGATACTTGTATTTTAATTTTGTCTATATACGACTTTAAACAGGATTCATAAAACAAAATTTAGATAAAAATTGCCAACTCCTGAGCTGCCAATCGTATCAGCTTGGGTGATATAGAAGTTCTATCTCCGATTCAAGAAATAAGGCACAAATACAACAAAGAACTGTGAGCTGATAGCCTTGCACTTGACTGGTCATGTTAGACAATGGCGAGACATTGACACAGAGCCAGTGAGCCATGAAGGCACGAGCTTCGCTGCGGCACGTTGTCTTGCTCAATGCACTTGCCACTGGGAATCAGCTGTGGTCAAGTTCAAGCTTCTGTCCTGTACGTAACAGCAATGTCGTTGTTGCTATCTTGTTGCTTTTGTTGGATGAGCATGTATGAGATATTTACTATCAGGATATTGATCTGAGACCTCCGAGCGTCTTCATAATCCTTCGCAGTAGAGTTTCCACATTTCGTGGTAATTTACCAGGTGTCCAAAAAGTCCGACCCCCCGCGTCACCTTTCGAATGAATGACAATTTTTGAACGTGCTGTGGCATGTATTAAAGGTCAACTGAAGTACCTTTTGGCATATTTTGGAGGTTTGCCCCAAATAGGGGTAGTGGGGTGTGACCCTCTGAAAATTGGCGAATCTTTGAAATCAGGCAGCTTTGATTACCTCAAAATTAAATCCGTATTTTTTCTAAAATTTGGAAAACGATAGCGACTACGTCCTTTTATCTGCTCAAACAATGAAACCCGCTTTGGACCGCCATTTTGTACAGGGGTTTTGTAAATTCATTTAATGGTAGCAATGAATTTTGGTTTTCATACCCTTTCAAATAAGGGGCACATGATGGATTAAAATTATTATCTCTAAGGGTCACCCCACACCTATTTGAAGGTGGGGCAACCCCAAAAATATGCCAAAAATACTTCAGTTGACCAATAATAATACATATTGCCAAAGCACATTAAAAAATTGATTCATTCAAAAGTTAGGGTTGGGTTATAACCCTTTCTCTATAGTACGTCTTTGACAGTTTGTTATAAACATAATTGTTCCCATGAACAAATAATTACAATATGTTTAGCTTCAACTGAAAAAACTTTGTTTCGTAGCCAGAAGGTCGTGCAGAAATATTTCCGTTGCCAAACATCCAGGCTAACTAACAAGGTGTTTCTAATTTCAAAGAGGTGATGTAGCCGGAATTCAGTTTTATCTAGCTTAAGCGCGTTTAAGGAGTTTTCGCAGTGTTTGACACTAGTGATACAAATGAGCGGGTTTTACAAATGATGTAAACTGTTGCATTTTGCGTCAAATTAATTCATCGTCGGCTCTGCAGTGAGAATATTAAAGCACATATTGATGTAATATGTAAACTTGTACTTATTGAAGTAATTTCGTTAAGGCGTTGTGCGCTGAAATAATTAACCGATCAACTTGCATGCCCTTTTGATAAGTGAATTAATAAAAATGGTAGGGACCTTTCGGCCACCTGGTAGCTACTTTCGTACTGGACCATCCACGAACTCTGCACTATTTCATTACTGGTTTAGTAAAAGTAGTCGGTCATAAGAACCTAAACGTTGTAAGCTGTAGAAACCGAAGTATCTTGTCGTAACAGAATACAAGTGATGTACTTGACCTGACCACCGCAGTTGCAGCAAAAAGTGCATCACAGGTAAAAAGTTGCAAGTGCACTCTAGAGAATCTAGTGCACAGCCAACCTTGAGGAGAGGATACGGTGACTTGGGAGACAGTCACTGTCCTCTCTACAGAAAAAGGTAAATGTTTCTTGTTTAGCGAGGTGAAGTTAGGACTACACAGTATTTTCTTCCACTCTACCTTTACCTAGCGTCAAAACAAAGTCACAGAACAAATTGCTAGTGGTGACTGTGGGAATTGAACCCGCACCACCGACTGATGATCTCCTTATACTTAGGAGCTATAATATAAGGAGTTAAATTGTGGTTGAATAAATTTAATCTAAGAATGAGTAAGGTTTATAACTAATTTAATACAGAGAATTGCATCAACACCGCCTTAAATGATACAATAGAACCGAATATAACTAAGGGCATAATAAATCAGGATGGTTTGATGATTATAACGATGATTAGAATGGTGTACTGTGATTACGCCTGTGCTAGCATGGTCATAAAATACAGGCTGGTAAAAGAGATATGCTGGTATCATTGATCTGTTAGTAGTTGAATAAAAATCGGACACAGACAATCTTCGCAATGTCGTTTAAAAGACAAATCGTAAAAACGCAAAAGCTTGATTTGCAACAGCTGGTAATGGTTGCAATGAACGGAAATGAAATTAAATAATCGTAGAAACGAACGGAACAATAGTGGAAGTACTCGTAGTTTGTTTATATGTGATGTTTAGATATTCAAAAAATAATTGCTTGGATATAATCTTTGACGTTTGCCTTATTTAGTTTTATTGGAGAATACAAAGTGGCCGCTGGTAGCTTATTCACAGCAATGTCCTTTTGTACTTTTGATCTGAAAGCCATTGGGACCCTTTGTATAGTATTGATTGGTTAATATTTGTTTACAGCTGTTTGTAACGTTAGTTTTGCCTAAAAGCTGGACAGCGCGGGCGGAAACAAGGGACGATGCAGCCTAACAAACGCCATCGTTATAAATAGTGTTTATAAACTGTGGGTTTCAAACTTTGAATTGAAATCTCTGTATATTCTTTAATTTGGGTTGAAGACTGATTTCCCAAATTTCATCTTCCGCAATAATGTTTATAAAAACAAAACAGTAATTTTACAGCTATTACTTTTTAAAGTGGAATTATGAAAATGTGGCCCCAATACGCTTTGGGTAATCTATCAAAACGAGTGTAAAACTATGATTCATACAGAAAGCCATCACAGGGACACACTGTTTATTAGATTGCAAAACTAAAAGATGCTTGTTCAAAGTTTACGTGCGGTTTTGTAGTTTTTAGCCGCTCGATAACATAATAAGAATATAATTGTTTTACCCTCGTAGACTACAGTCATCGGTCAGACCATATCGACTCCCACACTGCGCAACCATATTAAATAAAATGCAAAGGGCTTTAAAAAGCGCCTATTTGATATTTGTGGAACAAAGTGTGACAATAATTTTGAAAAGAAAATACGAGAAAAGCGTAAAGATTTTTTGAGAATGGAAGTGAAAAACAAATTGCCCACTATAAACTCCTACCTAGCTATAGAATGACTCTACGTAATATAGTTGTTAACAGAAGCAGTAACACTGGCAGGAAAAGTAATTTAACAACTTGTCGGCGCAAACCGAGACCAAAATCGCGATTCCAGTTTGTGACAAAAAGCAGATCTCACCTTGGGATGAAAGTGACTTTGCTTTCTTCACAGACAGACAGACAGACTCAGGAAATGAGTAACGAAGGGACACTGTACCAAGTGACTCGTAATCCTTGAGAACTGGTTTGCTGTACTCAGCCGGCCAATGACTTTACCGTATACTGTACTGTAGTACTCTCGGTTTGCGTCATAATTATATTTATGTCGGTAATACAGAGTTTGTGTATATTTATATGAAATAAGGGTGTAATAACTGTACTAAGCTAGATACTGACTTTGAAAGATCTTGTTTACATTGTTCATAAATGAGGATCTATTAGAGTTGAAAATGATGTAAAGAAAATATGTACGGATAAAATACAAATTTAAAACCATGTTATGTAAACTACAAGAGGCATTTTAAACCCATCAACCACAAGGTTAAACTTTCGTCACATAAAACTGTTCATATCAAAAGTGTAAGAGTATTAGACGAGTGAGTTAAAAATTAATGTCTGAATTTTACAAAAACGACTTGACTAAAGGAATGTTTTGGCAATTTTAGTTAGTTGGACCTCATCTGATATAATTGAGGTATAGTGTTGAATTTTAAAGCACAATAGTAGCAAAAATATAATCAGCCTAAGTATTTTGAATATTCTCCAATAAACATACATAAAATATGGGTTGTTGGTTTTAACTGAAGAAAGAATCTTAGGTTACTGTTGAAATATTTTGAGACCTGAAATTAGAAGTACTTAAGTTTATTTTGTATCAAATTTTACCTAACTAAACATGTTACTTGTAAATAATATTTATTTGGATTTGATTACTATTGAGCTGTTATGGGACACAGTTGGGTCTACAAAATAAGCTATCAGTTACAAGGAATAGAAAACATTCATGACGGTTATGTACAGACAATTTGTATTTTCTCACAAAAATAAGATATAAAAGAACCAAGAAAATTGAGTCTGCAGTTTAGCTGAATGAAATTGGTTTAATTATAGCTGTCAAAAGAATTATTTTGGTTTACAAGACTTTCTTTATCAACCAAGGTTTATATACTCATATGATGGACTTTAAAGACGTGCCTTGTCAGTTAAAAGTTCCTTCTTATTTTATATGAAAACCGTTTCACTAAGTTAATGCTTTGCTTCATCTCGAGGCACTAGTACGAGTATTACACGTAAAACACGACAACGAAAAGAAGAGAACAATGTCAAGGTGGAAAAGAAATTACCACTTATTACTACGAGAGGAGTTTTATAATTTACTTCAATTAATTGCAAGGTATTGCAAATCGTCATCGTCAACATTATGAATGTTATTAATGAAATTAAATAAAACTACTCGTACTGTAGAGACATTTGAATTTCAACAAGATACGTTTGCATATAATTTTATTTTGTGGTTGTGGTCTGAATGCTAAGGTCTTGATCAGTGATAAAGAACCTATTTTGTTTCTAATGTAAACTGGGTGAAACAGCAGCGTGCCTTCACGTCAGGAAATGAGCAAATATTCTTTTGTAAATGATTTTATAAAATAACTTCTGTTTCGGTAGTAACTATGTGTTTGTCTTAACCTTTATTGTGATAACAGTTAGAAAAAATTAGGTTTTAATACAGTCATTTAAAAGTCTGTTCAAGAAATCTTAGGGGAGATTCACGTATAAACAATACTGAAGTAGTAAAGAGTAAAACTAAAACTCTTGACAATAAAGTTAAAACAAGACTTAGCGGACCCATGGTGGGTTGGAATCGTGCGTGACCGGAACTGATCTCCGCTGACGCGGGTTCGATCTCCGCAGTCACCACTTACATTTGTAATGTGTTTATACTATAATGCTAGGTAAAGGTAGAGATGACTCTGTAGTCCTAGCTTTGCCTTGTTAAACAAGACAAGCTTTCTTGAAGGAGAGCTCTAATATTGGATTGGTAAAAGAATAAATTTAAAAATCAAATAAACCAATATTACAAATTTAAATTTATAAGGCCTTTTGATCAGCAATGCCGTCATATTCAGATAACCTCATAAATTCAACCGTTTAACCTTTGAGGTTATCTGAAGATGACACCATTGCTAATCAAAAGACATCATTAAAATCAGATTTTTAATTTTAAATTTTTTAATTAAAATTATTTTAAGTTTTATTTTAGGTAATTTTAAAATGTGGTTGGCTAAGGTTGCTTCTAATGAATATTAAAATGCAGTTTGCTATAAGGTATTTGCTTTTGATTTTACTATTAAAAAATCAGTCTAACGAACAACTCAAAAAAGGTACAAATAAAAAACGGATCTACATGAAAAAATAACTAAGGCGGCACCAAACCGTTTGAAAAGACGACCACAGAGCAGAGCAAACAGAATAACCACCGGGTTCGTATGATAACAATGGTTAACGTATTGAGAGATTGTGGTTCCAACATGTAGGTTGAGATTGTGCAAAACGCCGCCGGCCCAACTGAAATATTGAAATTAACTTGTTTGTCGACCAACCGGCTCACCACAGATCATGGGTTTTCGCAACAAACTGTTATTAGGACTTTATCTAACGTACCGACAATTTTGAAGATATGATCTCTAGCTCCTTTTTGGACAAAGAAGACCTATCTGTCTTTATGTATTTGAAGGATATGGTTATAAATGATTATACAACCATAAAATAATCTTCCTAAGAGGCCTTTTGTCAAAAATATCTGGTAAATTTATATTTTTTGTTATAATGAAATACTGTAGCCTATATACTATGTTGGTATAACTGGATAATAACTAGATGCTGAGAGTGTTAAGACAAACTAGAATCAAAACGTGTATTTTATTTATAAATTTATTTTACTAACAACTCAGCTGTTAAGTTTTATTATGAAAAAAAACACAAATTTACAAATTTTTTAATTTAAAAACTCAATTTTTTAAATTTTGCAAGGAAGCTAGCCTTTGATATGTTTTGTTGTTACAGACAGAAACCTAGTATAGCTTTAAGTTCGACTATCTAAGCACGGTTTCTGAAGGGACGCACGACATAATATACGATTGTTAGTTTAAAATTATAGTCTAATTTATTTAAAAGTTCTATGTAAATGCATAGTAACCGTTTTGTATTTCAAGAAAATAAAAAAATATTCTTATTCTTAAAAGATTGTATTGGATGATTTGTTTCTGCACTAACTATGATCTTGAAATTTTAACCGTCAGAAGATACTTCAGTTTACCTAGTGTTCACTTGGTATTAAAAAGGGTGGCAACACTTGTAATGTTACTTATTTACTAAGAAGACTCGAATTTGTGAAAGTATGAAAACAAAAGTTGATTTTGAGGTTTCAGCTTATCAGTAAGGTGAATAGTAAACATACATTGCTGAACAATAGTAAAACAAATTTCATTTAATCTAAGATTAAAATGAAAATAATAGAAATAACAGATGCCAACAATAAAACTGCCCTGCAAAAGTAAAATGTACTAAATTTGTCTGGATAATAGTAGATTAGCTGGTCAACCAAGTTGAAACCCTATTGATTAAAGCATCATCTGGGCCGCACAGTGAACAAACCTTAGTAAAATACAACAAACAGTAACTAAGACAGTATACTAAGCTTGAAGTATCATATTAAAAATCAATTTCAATAAAGGTTTTGCTAAGTTTGAAATGTTAATTTTTTAAGCATACTTTAATGACTGTTCAAGTATACGACAGTCAAGTTCAAAAGCTCCACAAATAATCGTCGAAAATATCCAAGTTTTAGTGATTTTTAACTCTATTTTGCAAACGCATTATTTCGAAGAAAAACGCTCTAAACTCGGTGTCGAGAAACTATTTCGAAAGGTAAAAAACGGGCCGCCGTAAAACCTTGCATTGAAGTCTCTCCGCGCAACTGAGGCGGACCCTTAATTAAACAAGTTAATTTAGTGCTAAGTTCAATTAATTTGGACCTAATATAGTGATACATGACTTTTATGAATACATGAAAATGTCACTTATGAGTTAGTGTTACTGCGATTAGCGTGAATACTTGACTAAACTGTCACAAGTAAATAAGCTACACATTCATACACTGAATATGTACTTTAATATAAGTAGTGACTTCATTGTTTTAGAATTTTATAATGAGTTACATTACAAATTTACATATTGTGTTGTATATGCTTTTAAAATATAACAGTAAACTAGAAAGTTGTGGAGGTATTAGCAGTTGTGAATTTTATAGGTCGAAAGTTTCTCTTAAAGGGTCGAAAGCGTTAGAGCTTTTGAAAGTAGTTCAACTAATTAGAAGTTTGAGAATATAATTTTCCACTTATTCATAAAAACACAACAGAAGAGATAAGTTCGTTGATGAGTTCATGTAAAATCCGATAGGCTATAATTGTTACAATAATTAAAGTTTAATTAAAGTTTGACAGCCCAATAACTAACACCAAAAATTTGAACGTGATCTATGTAAATTCGAAATTATAAACTTTCATTCTAAAAATGTTTATTATCCCAAGCAGCTTTATTTAACCAACAATATTGATTTACAGATTTATTTCTTGAAACTAAAAAAAGGCTCAACTTTAAACACTTCACAAGTTTGGAAAGGTTGTCAACAATTATAATTAGTAACTCTATAAACATAGCCCGAACAAAAGCATTAAAACGAATTAATTCAAATCATGGAAGTTTAGAAAAATGCCTATAAAATATGAATTAGGCTTATTTTAAAAAGTCATTGTAACTAAATACAAAGATAATTCAAATTATTATGAAACATATTAAAATGTTAATAAAAATTTAGAGTATAGCTAATGGTATTTATTTTTTGTATGGAATTATTAAAACATTTGTACTTTTTTAGAACTTAAGATAAACTTTTATTTCTAAAAGGTTTAACGGTAAAGGCACCAATTCCCAATATTGAATGCTTTATCTATTTATCGACTTACCAAGTGGACGTTCAATATCATATCCAAACTGTGGTAACCCTACGAACTAACAAAGTAAAACTAATCCCCATTTTAAAGCAATATTTTGAATTTTAACACAATTTCTAAATCAAGTATTACTGTACATAAAAATGGTGAATGGAGTCATACCTGAGTAGCCATCATGTTAAGGAGGCAGGGGCAGGGGACGCGCACAGACAGTAACACAAACACACGCGGTCAGCACTAGACGGTAGACACCAAGCCGGAGACTGGACCCTTGCCCCTTATATATCAGAGCAGTGGGTGTGTCCCGTCCCCCCACATGCGCACCCCGCACCCTACGACACAGGTGCACCCCAACCACTGCATGCCCCTCACAATACGACACAGGTGCACCCCAACCACTGCACGCCCCTCACAATACGACACAGGTGCACCCCAACCACTGCACGCCCCTCACAATACGACACAGGTGCACCCCAAGCACTGCACGCCCCTCACAATACGACACAGGTGCACCCCAAGCACTGCACGCCCCTCACAATACGACACAGGTGCACCCCAAGCACTGCACCCCTCACAATACGACACAGGTGCACCCCAACCACTGCACGTCCCTCACAATACGACACAGGTGCACCCCAAGCACTGCACGCCCCTCACAATACGACACAGGTGCACCCCAAGCACTGCACGCCCCTCACAATACGACAAAGGTTCACCCCAACCACTGCACGCCCCTCACAATACGACACAGGTGCACCTAACCCTTTTATACGTGTGCACGCCAAGTTCACGCACCCCGCACCCCACGACACAAGTGCACCCCAACCACTGCACCCAACACAGAGTACCCAAGCCATTTGATTATTTTACGACCTGTTTCGAGCGGAGTTCATCTTATTATATTTATAGCAAATGACCTGTGTAACAAAGTAAACAACATATGCCAAATTAAAAGTTAATCTTATGGGAAAAATGAAATTGTGACTAGTTTTGAAGTGGTAATATAATTGGTGAAAAATTGTATTATACCGTGTGTTCACGAAGTATTGATACGAGTTTTTAAATCTGGATCTTCAGAAGAATAGGCCCAAATAAAACAGCTGTTTATTAAGTTTTTCCAATGATTTGATTGCATACCGGTGCTATTTACGGGGTGCTTTACTAGGGTTAACTAACATAGTAAAATATCAATTTTATAAAGAAAAGCCCAGTGTATTTTGGCTAGATAAGTTCGATTCTGTGACTCTAGTACAACGAGAGTATCGGCGAATTTACAACGAAGTTTCTCCTTCAAGATCCAGTATTTTCTCATTATTAATTGTATCATGACAAAAAGAATAATTCATCACTCGGCCAGAAAGTGTCCTTTTGACTTTTGGACATTTATCGTCCTCAACTGCGCCTCGGACGTTAGTTTGGCCTCATGTCAAAGAGTGTCACTTTAGCGGTAAGATAGGCAAAGAGGCTTCAGGAAACCGGCAGCGTATGCAGGAAAACTCCTTCTGAAAAACCAAAAACATGTTACGAAACTGTTGAAAATATCCGAAATATCTTTACAAGAAATCCAAAAAAGCCTGTGCGGCCGGAAATTAAATTGTTCGAAATCTACAGTTCACAAAGTTTTGAAGAAAAGGCTGATGAAATGATCCGAAATGTTGATAATTTGAAACACGGCTATTAACTATTGAGTCCAAACAAGGGTTGAATACCCTTGTTCTTCCCCAAAGGGTTGTAACCCAAAGGTTCTTCGAACCGTTTGGAGGGAGATCGAATTCTGTTTGGACGTCTGTAAGGCGATTTGCGGAGGCCACGTCGAGCTACGATGGTCAAATAACAACTGTGTTTAGTGCTTTATAACTGTATGTCAATAGCTCCACTGTACAATGTTTACTTTGTAAAGAAACGCAATATAAAGTATATCAATACTTTGTGGGTACACTGTATATACATTAAACTATATTTGATTGTATATAATTCACTTGTATAGTTTGGCATATTCGGTTACAAATATTGAAAACTTTTTGTAGGACGGTAAGGTAGTCCAACAAACCGGTGGTGGCATTAAATTAATTCAAAATCAATTGAATTGTAAAAGGATACTTGATTTTTTGATTATAGGCCCCTACCTGTATCACATATACAACATTTCTTATTAGTGGGATGTGTGGACACTCTACAAGTCGCATTCTTGGTCCACAAGTTTTCACAAGATTTGGCACAAATGCTCCTTTTGCAAATCTCGTATGTTAAGTTCGTTCCTTTTTCAAATTCGGCCAACCGGGTCTGGCCTTTTGGGGGCGTTTTCCTCCAAAAAAGGGTGTTTAGCCTTTAAGAATGGTATTTTAATTCTGATTTTGACAAAACTTAGTATACACATACAGGATCGTGCCTGACATGTGTAAAAAAATAAACAAAATCCGTTAAGGCAGACCAATTGATGGCGGCGAAAAACTATTTTCAGCTGTCATCTTGGTCTGGCAGAACGGATTTTGTTAATTTTTGGCACAAATGTTAGGTAAGGTATCATACTTGTTTAAATACTAAGTATAAATGAACTTGGTTCATAAATACAGTTTTTATTCCTACTCCGTTCCTTCGAAATTCGCTAGGGTTCACAATAGCGCTTGTGGCTACGTGTCGGCTATGTTTTTATTTTGAGCCTTTAAAGCAGCTCGTGCCGTTCATCTTGACTGAAGCAAAGTGATCTCGATACCAACTGTTGAAAAGATAATAGTTGCGTGTTCCTCAGGGCGATCACGTCTCGCCCAGCCTTGGTCTCTGCCTCCTCAGCTTCAATCAGTAACGAACATTAGTCCCTCTTACAGTAAACATTTCCGCGCAATTTCACTCTTGAATTATAACATATTAATGGACTCTTCACCTTTCAATTTTGTTAAAATCTTCTTTGTTTGAAGTTTTTCGTTGACGATAGGGAGTTTCTGTGCATGAAACATTATTGCGGACGTTTTCCATCGTTTAACAAAAAGAACACGATGTGTGTACAGGAGGTCCTCATGTGTAAGAGGGACAAAAGTACTACTAGAATTAATGTAAGGGTTCAAGAACACAAATAAAATACGCATAAAGGTTACACAGGAAATTCCAAAACTGCTCAGCATTATTGGTACGAGAATCATATCATGAACTGGAATGGGACTGGAATTGGTGAGGGACACTCACCTAGCTAAAGTTGCTTAGTGAACTATTGAAGCGTAAAATATTCAAATAAATAAGCTGAAGATACCTTAAAGTGTTATTTTAGGACCCATCTTTCTAAGCACCCTGATAGTTCAGCATTAGAGAATTTCCCTCTAAATAGTAAACTGTGTTAATTTTTTAACATATCGTTCCACATTACAAAAGTTTTTAGCCAAAGACTGAGATCGTATCATGCGGGTACTACTTTTCGTCTTATTCTTTGTTTGAAATTTGTTGTTGACGATGGTAAAATTTCTGAGGTTATTATTACGTATTCCATCGTTTTTGAGTGAACAAAAAGTACACGATTTTTCGGGATCTGGAATCTGACCCCGTCTTCAGGTGAAAAGTATCCCAAAACATTAGAAAAAGAGCTGGCCAAAAAGTAATCAATCACCACAAGCTGACAGCCACCCACCACCAAATAACCTTATTTTTCCCTTCTACTTGTTAATTTTATAACAGCAAGCCTAGAAAACAATACAAAATGTACGCAAACTGTACGAAATTAAAACAAATAGAGGAATCAAACACGTCTACGGCCAGTGATAGCTGCATACTGACTGACTCCTGGCCAGCTGCCAGACCTCATTGGCTAGCTTGAAGCAGTGGACGACCAATCACAGTCGTGAATCAGTCTGACCAACTGTACCATGAAATAATAATAACATTAGCACAATATCCATCGTATACAACTTGAATGCCTTCAGGCTATAATACTCGTATTATTCATAACAATATTATCGTCCTAAACATTAACCACCCTTAACAAAACTAAAACTTAGTTAGCTAAGCTTTGTGTCGTGGCACTCCTAGTTACAGCAGGTGACACGAGGCTGCAGACGCCGCCCGGTCTGGTCACGTATCCACTGCTACAATTGTAGGCGATATTCTCATTATAAACCTATGCAAAATCATTCCACCACTTTCCCTTAGTCATTATTATAAGCATATCTGGAATGCGCTAGTCGCGATACAAACCTGTTATTGCAACCGATGTAGTTGGTATCCAAATTGAGTAGATGGTAATTTTAATTGTGTGGTTGAACTAGAGTTGCATATCTAGTCTAAACTATGTGTACTATTGTTCGCCAGTAGGCTATAACAGCATAACGTTTTAACGTTTAAGACCTAAATCTAGGTGTAACAGTAAGAGCTGGTACACACCTGACCTTGCGGTCTATAGGAAATTTGTATTAGCCTTTCATGATCAATATAAAATTGCAAATAACCAACTCAAAAGAACAGATTGAACGCTTTGTACCTGAGAACAAAGAGCCTATACAGATGGAAAGTGGACGAAGCCAAGAAAAAAGAAAATATGGACGAAATCAACCCGTGTAAAGCGGCTTGGAACTTAGTCAGTCGTACAACAAAGAAGAAATCAACTCCTAAGTGTAACACTAGCCCAGACGACTTCAATTCCTTCCTTTTAGATGAGGTTTCCAGAATTGTTAATTCTGTCCCTAAAAATAATTTAAATGTAGAACAGTTTAGAGTACCTGCTCCAGGTAAAATAGTAGACACAACAACGTTTTCTGTCTGGTCCCAGGTAAGTCCTGAGTATCTGGTCAAACTAATAATGAAATTTAAAAGCTCTCAAAGTCAGGATATATATGGTATGAATACAACCCTACTAAAATACGTTGCGGAGGCCATATCTACTCCGTTGGCTGCGATTCTAAATGCCTGAATGTTCAATGGTGTTTTCCCAGATATTTAAAAAATCTCCCGAACGGTGCCTATCTTTAAGGAAGGCGACCCTGAGAGAATGGAAAGCTACAGACTGATTTCAACTATATCCATCTTTGCCAAAGTCTTTGAGACGGTGATACCTGGTGGGGTTTTATAATCCAGGTGGAATATTTTGAAAGAAATGAGCTGTTTTCACAGTCCCATCACGGGGTTAGAAGAAATAGATCAACTGTGACGGCAATCTTGGAGTTACTGGAGGTAATTTTGGATACATTTGAGGAAGGAGGCTCAGTGGCTCTTACATTAGCAGACTTAAGTAAGACATTTGACTGTGTCTCTCATGAACAACTAATAAGTAAATTGCAGAACTATGGTCTTAACGACGCTGTCTTGCAGGTATTCCAATCATATCTGACTAATAGAAAACAGATTCTCAGGGGTGCTCAATCTCAGCCTATGCACGTAGAATATGGAGTTCCTCAAAGGTATTACCTAACCCAGGTGTTTCAAGACTTTACGTCCTTTATTTTTAACGGAAATATTTAGGATGTTCCGGGACTGTTTGATCACTTGGTATATCTGTCTATGATGAGCCCCTGTTCTTTCAATTACTACTGGTTGGATACCCAATTACAGTACTTCTAACAGCTGAGTTGAAAGTGAAGTAGGTGTGATATACATTATGATCACGTGGGCTGCAGCTCGGAGAAGCAAGTTCAGAGCTTAGATACTTGTTGGATGAGCTTACTTGGGATAAGCTAATCACCTGCCAGCTACCGTTGTATTGTTCTCTGTATTAACCGGTAGGTAGCGTCTTAGCGGTAGGTAGCGTCTTAGCCGGTATGTAGCGTCTTAGCCGGTAGGTAGCGTCTTAGCCGGTAGGTGGCGTCTTAGCCGGTAGGTAGCGTCTTAGCCGGTAGGTAGCGTCTTAGCCGGTATGTGGCGTCTTAGCCGGTGGTAGCGTCTTAGCCGGTATGTAGCGTCTTAGCCGGTAGGTAGCGTCTTAGCCGGTAGGTAGCGTCTTAGCCGGTATGTAGCGTCTTAGCCGGTAGGTAGCGTCTTAGCCGGTATGTAGCGTCTTAGCCGGTATGTAGCGTCTTAGCGGTATGTAGCGTCTTAGCCGGTAGGTAGCGTCTTAGCCGGTAGGTAGCGTCTTAGCCGGTGGTAGCGTCTTAGCCGGTAGGCAGCGTCTTAGCCGGTATGTAGCGTCTTAGCCGGTAGGTAGCGTCTTAGCCGGTAGGTAGCGTCTTAGCCGGTATGTAGCGTCTTAGCCGGTAGGTAGCGTCTTAGCCGGTAGGTAGCGTCTTAGCCGGTAGGTAGCGTCTTAGCCGGTATGTAGCGTCTTAGCCGGTAGGTAGCGTCTTAGCCGGTAGGTAGCGTCTTAGCCGGTATGTAGCGTGTTAGCCGGTATGTAGCGTCTAGCCGGTAGGTAGCGTCTTAGCCATTGCCGGTAGCGTCTTAGCCGGTAGGTAGCGTCTTAGCCGGTAGGTAGCGTCTTAGCCGGTATGTAGCGTCTTAGCCGGTAGGTAGCGTCTTAGCCGGTATGTAGCGTCTTAGCCGGTAGGTAGCGTCTTAGCCGGTATGTAGCGTCTTAGCCGGTAGCGTCTTAGCCGTAGGTAGCGTCTTAGCCGGTAGGTAGCGTCTTAGCCGGTATGTAGCGTCTTAGCCGGTGGTAGCGTCTTAGCCGGTATGGCGTCTTAGCCGGTAGGTGCGTCTTAGCCGGTATGTAGCGTCTTAGCCGGTAGGTAGCGTCTTAGCCGGTAGGTAGCGTCTTAGCCGGTAGGTAGCGTCTTAGCCGGTAGGTAGCGTCTTAGCCGGTAGGTAGCGTCTTAGCCGGTAGGTAGCGTCTTAGCCGGTGGTAGCGTCTTAGCCGGTAGGTAGCGTCTTAGCCGGTAGGTAGCGTCTTAGCCGGTAGGTAGCGTCTTAGCCGGTAGGTAGCGTCTTAGCCGGTAGGTAGCGTCTTAGCCGGGTTAGGTTAGGTCATGTCCGAGAGTAGTTGTGTCTTAGCCGTGAACACCTGTAATTAAATTATAAACATGTTACATTTTAGTGATTACATAACGTTAATGGTTTTATATGTATCAAGCTACATGCATTGTATTGGCATGTTTCTATTACTTTCTCTCCTGCTCCTTCAGTGATAAGGCAACTCATCGCGAGAGCTTGGATCCATAGCTGCCTGAAAGGTTACATATAAGTTAGTAGCTGTTATTGTATAAAAAACGCGCGGTTGCTGACAGTGACAGGTGTCAAAACCCAAGTGGTTATTCGCGGCTTGGACTCGTTATCCGACACGGAGAGACTCTTCTGACATGATGAATCATTCGAGTCGCTGACAAGTTGCTACTGACACACAATAGTGGACATAATCAGCTGATTAACGCTCTTTAATCACCACTAACAAAGGTGTGAATCAGCTGCTTTGCAGTTTCTTTATGAGCACTATTAGTGGTGATTCACTTAGTGGTCAGTAATAAATTATAGACAAGAATAATAAAGTTCAGAATTTTCGGATTATCTCTTTCGGATGGCAAATTAATCTATTAGTTCCCATATCTTTAGCACGCGTGTTTTGTTTCCGAGCTGATATTATGCCAAGAAAAGGCACAAGTCTAGAATTTTATAGATATGATGAGTTTTATTTAATAGTAAAATACACGTGCTATTAGACCCAATTATGGGTAGAAGTTATGCCCATTAAATAACGGGACAACATGAAATTCATGTTATTGTCCCATAGAAAAGTCCGTACCAAGACGCGGGTTGACATAATTAAAGAAGAATGTTTATGTTGTGTCTGAAATTCAACTATCCGTTTCAGTCACCGCTACCAAGCCATACCTAGTACTTTAAACTGGTTTAAATTGGCGTGAGCATAGTTTTCCTCAAAAACTTTCTTTTGGATCACCTTTTCAGAGGTTTTATCAGAGCAAAACTACCCAAGGCTTGAATTTTGGATCAGTAGCTTAAATATACAGAGTATGCAGAGGTTTTAAAATCAAGTATGTTTAATTTTCATAACATATTTTCTGTTCAATGAGGAAGAAAGTAAATAAACTTTAACATTTAAAACCATTTGAAACACATTTATTTTAATACACTAAAAAAACACTCATTCAAAATAATTTGCGAACAATATTTTAACATTATAAAATGTTAATTTTCAATTAAGATTAGAAATTAACAGAATCTGAAATACACCTTTGAACCCCGAAGTCAAATTTGCAGCGAATGTTTAGATCAAACATCATGTGATCAAACACTCTTAAGAACAAGACTTGGTGAATCCAATTGAACAATTGTTGGAAACACAGCTTGAAGTCGCATAACTTCCAGGACTAACAAAAGACACACTTTAAGTTACTTTGTACTTACTATTGTTAGTCGAATATTAACCATAATTAGCACAAGACTTACCGTGATCTTAGAAATACACATTTGAACTCCCAACCAAAGTTTAGAAGCTTGGATTACATTCCGAGATAAACGTCGCGTCATCTAGCGATAACAGGGAAATGCATTTCGTGACGTAACGGAAGTGTTGTTGATGCTGAGATGTGTGTAATTGCGAGTTCCCAGATTGTGGATCAAGTTAATCCAACACTACTCGGACATTGCTCTGCTCCCCTTTCCGATTCTACCAAGCAACATAGAGTTCATTTTTTCACTTTAAGGAATACTTCATTACAAAGCCAAATAATGGAGAATCCTAGAAAAAAGTATTCTCCACGCTTGTTAAGCTTTCAGTGACGATTCGGATATCAGAATCAATTACTCAAAGTAGCATAACGAATTCAGATAAATATTTTGTTTAGTACGATAAAGTAGGAATGGTTACCTTGCTTATAAAAGTAAACCCACCCGTGAATCGAGTTGTTTGTTCGTAGAAAGGTCCCAGCACAGTTTGATCAGCGCTAGGTTAATTTAACAGGTTCTTTTCGTCAAAATAAGCAACACGTTTCATTTAAAAACATATAAACTGTAGAATATTACATATTATAACTATATAATTTAATCTTTAAGCAGTTAGTAAGAATATCACGTAGTTTTCCGGTGCACACTGCGTAAAACATTATAACAATATTTCGGTCTCGCTGTAGTACCATCTTCTGATTGGCCGAAACTGAGAATTTCTGATTGGTCAATATCTGCCAACTGCCGTCTCTGAAGCAGAGATGCCACTGTCGATGTTCTCATTGGCTGTTACACTATCGAAAAGACTTCTTCAGGACTGGATGCCAACTTTTTGAACGTTTAACGCTGTACTCTTTGTTTAAGTTTTCATCATTTTTAATTATTTCAATGGTTTCTCGGATGACTCTCGGATAATTATGTGACAAATTTGTCAATACTTTGACTTTGCCAAGTTTTACTGCATGTTTCGTTTTGTAGTTGTGTTCTGCACCATACTCTTGTCTCAGAAGACATTGAAAAGATAAGATAGTACTTTAAAAATTGATTAAATAGTTTTTAACTACATGTATTGCTGAACAAGGTTGCTAATCCTACTAGTGTTTTACTCCCGAGCTTGGTTTGACCCAATTGTTGTTTGTAACTAATATCTCTACATTCTAAAATACACAATTGTTTTGTAGCTGCAGTGAAACAGCTGGTCTCATGTTTAGCAAGACTACTTAGTAACCTCCCACACAGCGTGTTCTCCTAGCCTGGCTGGTCTTCGCAGCGGGGAGTTGGTCCAGTGTAATTGCTCCACGACACGCTGCACAAACCTCTCATTCAGTCCACAATCCAACTTGTAGGAGATTACGAACAGAAAAATGCAACGGTATCAAACTGAAGGAATTTGGAATTTTAATATGATTTAATGTACAATCTCTGTATACAAATTGAGCACTAATAAAAAGTAACGTTTTTATTTATTTATAAAGACTGTTTTACTTAGTCTAATTTGCATAAGTGAACTGGAAGCACCAATACAGACATAAGAGTTCATATCTCACTCAAAATTGAATTATGTGTCAAACATGCTGTGTCAAAAGCTTTTTGTTGACGATGGGAGAATTTCTGCCTTGGAAATATTATTGCTGACTATTTCCTGTGTTAGAGAACAAGAAGAACCAACATTTTGGGATCTGCAATCTGATTCTGTCGTCAAGTGAGCTCCTGTGTTAAGTTATTCTTTACCTGAAGACGGGATCACCAATGATGGAAAACTTCCGCAATAATATTTTAAATTCTATGATTAATTGTTTATTCCATTCGTGCACACAGACACTCATTATGTTGTCTTAGAGCACAAAGAAAAATATGACAATATTCTATAAACTACAAAATTTGTATGTCTAGTGTATGGTGTGTAAGATGCTCAGACTCATATTTTTAACTACAAAAAGTACAGAAAAAGTATACAAACTAAAGCTACCTGTAAACAATAGCACAGGTTTGAAATTGTGTTGGTAGATATTTTGAATATGATGTTGTTATGTCAAGTTTATCAATTCTTAAGCAAGAAACTGTGTATGAAAATGTCTCCTTTGACAAGACTGTGGTGTCGGCTTGTTGATGGTCATGTGACGACTCTGGCATTGTTTTGTAGACGTGTAAATATTTGCACGTAGTCATTCGTTGGTTGGTATTCTCATGTCCCAGCTTGAACTCACTGCATATGCTGGTAAAGGTAAATGGAAAATGCATTTGTCTGACCAACAAATAATGACATAATCATTTATCAATATTCTAGCGAAGGGATGTTCATTTTTCGCTTTTCTAAACTAATTAAACACACAAGGAATTGAATATTCTGTTACTGCATTATTTTACAATTATAAATCATTTATAATCATTTATCACTGATAATAGCATGTTGTCTTGGAACTGATTGTGTGGTGCAATATTGCAAATAACAATGTTTTGTCAGCTGATTAGTTGAATTGAGTTTATAACTAAATAAACTGCCCGAAAACTATCTAGTTATAAAACCTCGTGAGTTAATTAACGATCAAACTGAAAAACGAAAAACCGCAAGTATCAACAGATGAGAGAGATGATGCTTGAGGTTTGTAACAAGTTAAAAAAAGAAGAAGAATAAAGTAGACAGAAGTTTTACTATACAGCCTTAGCGATCATAAAACGTATACAAATAACATATATAAATTGAGTGAATAAATAATAAAAATAGTCATAAAAAAGAAATTAAAAGTAATAAAATACTGCAAAAATAGAAATAGGTTATCAAAAGTAGCAGATATACTCGTACTAAACAGTATTTAAAATAATAGTAAAACATTTAGAAATGATTCAAGTAAAAGTAATGCATAAGTAGAAGTGGGTGTATAAATTAAATATATGATTTGAATAAAGTATAGTTTGTTTTCTTCTCGGCAAATTTGGAAGTATTCTTCTATACTATACATTGATTTAGTTAATAGCCATTTAATAAGCCTGCTTTTGAAATTGTACTGCAACGGTGTCTTCGAAACAGGAGGTAGAGCATTGAACGTTTTCATTCCACACAAAAAGGAAGAACAAAGCGATTTCCTTCCAAATCCTAAAGACTTGTAGGCAGATAAGGAAAAGTTCTTCTTTCTTGTGGTATGTTAATGGGTACAAACAACAGTAGAAGAAGTGTTAATTACTCTCCTTATATTTTAAACTATGAATACAGAAAGTACTGTTAAAACCTTTGAATGCATTTCTGTAGCTTGCTTTTAGTGTTATTAATTACTACCAAAGGATTGAAAGTTTCACTTCCTTGTGTGCCAGTCATCTACTTGTCTACTTGTGCACTGTGCGGGTGGTCATGCCTGGAAACCTCGTCTAGAACAACAATCAATCTCTCCTCGGCCAAATTGACGCTGAGAAGTCAATTGATCTTGTCAATCAAACCTGCGCCGAGACCACCTTGTGTCCTGATCATAAACCTTGCAGAGCAAGGTGTCTCAAAACTATCATACAAAAATAATAAAGTACGAGAATTTTTGTGGGATTAAATAAAGTAAGGGCATAGTTTTTATTTCGTTCAAAGCTTTTGTTCCTAGTTCAGCCACAAATGCGTTTTCATATTTTATTTTGTAATTAAATATGACTAAACACATGAACTTGAAATGCTGCACACTGGCACGGAAAATTTATGGACACATAATTTATAAAAACCTTTCAACCACTAAACCCAAATTGATGGCCATTTAAACTTTTCAAACGTCAAGAGCTTCTTCATAGTATTAACAGGAACATAATATATGGTGTACTGAGCTTAGCAAACTTGCCAATTATGAATAAAGTAAATACAGTAGAAGTATTTAATGAACATGAAAGTTGGTGGCGTGTTATTTCTGTTTGTAAGTTTCTGAATCTTGTAAATTGCAGGACAAAATCAAGTCTAAGGAAGGGGAGCCTAGGGGGGTTTGTGGTATCTGCAAAGGATTAGACAAAACAAAATATTCCTACAATTCTGTTTCATTGAATCGAAACAAGAAAAATCAAATAACGATTACGACAAATCACGAAAGTAATAGACAGCAATAGTGCACATTTTACAAACCAAACCAAATCTGAACTGTACAGCTACAGCTGGTGGTCAACTGTCAACAAGGAGTTGACCAATCAGAAGGCAGAACACGCCCCACCGACCAATCAACAGCCAGTATTCATCTGCGCGTCCACTCGCGACCTTTTACAGACCAATTTTGTTATTTTATGCCGTATTCGATTGTCACTGGGAACTGTTGACTGCTCTACTTCTTTAACGGCTTCACTTGAACGCCGTTTTAAGCGCAATTGCAGTGTCATAGAAGTTTAGAAACAAAGAAACAACGTACTGTAGAATCCTACTTAATGCTGGTAAATACCACAGTATGACTTCTGTTGCCAAACGTTTACCCAACTTCTGACACACAGTTTTATATTTATTATTACTGATTTGCTTAAAATACCGTATCAGACTCTTTATGAAATTTTGTGAAAGTTTCGTATGAATCGCTTACCCACTTTAAATTTTATGAAGTATTTACTTTGAAGTTGTATGGTTGGTTGAAATTCTATGTCATTTGCGGACCTACTGGTTAGGTGATTCATGCAGTTTATGTTTGTAGTGAAGTCATCAACACTATAAATTTGAAGGGTTGACATTTTTATAATTTCTTCAGTTTAAATCAGATGTACCTAAATTTAAATATTTACTTTTATAAAACTCGCATAGCAGTCTGTTCTTTTTTTGTTCTTGTTTCTTTTTTGGAGCTTGCTAAACGGTTTTAATATAAGCTTGGGGAAAATACAATGTTTAAAACACTACACAAAACCTTTGGTTCGATTAATTTTATTTTAAAAATGTAAATAGGAAATTCGTTATAAAATATAAAAAGAAACCCACTTTATTAATTGTTCATACTTTTGAAAGTTAGTTTTTAAAAATCTCCTTTTTTCTGGGTTTTCCTGGGAAAGGTTTGTTTTGATTGGAGAAAAATATTTTAATGATCTTTCATTTTAATTTGAATGATATTTTTGTGGCAAGGACATCAGCTGTTTTAAAGAGTTCGTTTTTTAATTTTAATAGTGACTTAGTAAGATCAGTGTTGCTCTCAGTTTTTTTTATAAAATTGAACACAATTTATTTGTTAGCATTTCCTTCTTATCATGGAAATAAGATCACAAAAAGTATCGTTCATCATTCGTCCTAAAAGTGTCTTTTTAATCAACGCCCATTTAACGACCTCGGGCTGCACTTCGGACTTTAACTTGACCTCCTATTACCAGCGTCAATAAAATGTACTATTTGTACTCGTAAGGTAAATAAAGGACTAGTTTCCTAAGATATAAGCGAAAAAAATCAAAATAGGTGGTTTGAATGTGTTAAGCAATTGAAGACCTTTATTCAAAAGAGTTTGTTTTGTGTGTTGGGTCTTTTGACGCTATAACATTTATCCTAGGTGTATCTTACTTTCTGTATGGTGCTTCTCGTTGCATCATGAAATGTAATAGTAAGGTATTCAACTAGTCTATATACCCAACCAAAAATACACTTTCGGAAACCAGTGAAGGGACTTGACAGGCACTCGCCTTTACTCTTTAAAAGCGAAATGCACACCTTTTGACAAATATTTGTTCTATTGCCTTGTACAAATGCCGGCAGGAATATTCCTTTACGACGATACTGTTAACTTCTCAACTACTGCATATCGCAGTCACTTTAAGAAAGTTAGTATGTAAGAAATACAAGTTATATAAGTCAGATAAAACAATAATTAATTTTCCAATCAAGCCTTAACCTGTTAGTTTAGAACTTTGTAGGCTATAAATTGCTCATTAAACTTTTCAATATACAAACTGGCCAAACTCGCTGAGTCAGCATTTTAATGGACCGAATACAAAGAGTGACGTTGAGAAATTCATTGGGAGAAACTATTTAATTTAGAACGTAATCTGACATTGACAGGAGGCACATTAGGCGTGATTGCCAAAGTTAATTGTGATGTCAATGCCGATGCAATCACGCCCTCAATTGTACTTTCAATTGTTATTTTGTTCATGAAGAATGCCCCTCCGGTCCTTACCAAGAACTATGTGACGAGTAAGTTTTATCTAATAAGAGCTATTGTTGATTTTCCTGACTCAATCTATGCGAACACCACTTACCATAACGTTATCTTTGATGAATAACTGAGGTTGCAGCATCTTCAGGTGAACCATGTTGTTGTGAAGTAAGTGTATTTTGCAAATCGCTACACTTTAGAGATAGTATCAAATACGTTAAATTTGACATTCACACAACATAAGTTCATTGTAAGATTTTCAACACAAACAAAACTTACTTAAAATATTTTATATGTATAATATATGAACAATAATGTAAAAACAATATTAATTACTTAAAATGTAATTCCTATGTACGGAGTCAATTATGACCGACCCTTACTAAATGCCCGGCACTTTAACATCTACAAATTATTTTAGAACTGGCGTGCTTTGGGAATGAAATTTAGACGCTACTTACCAAATTCGGTATTTTTAATACTTTGCATTTGCTATACAACGCAACTCGAGCCACTTCTCACCACTGGCTGATATTTAATAAGTGTACAAAAGTATGGCGCTCAAACTGTGCAAGATGAGCCTTTCCAATAACATTGGCCTTGCATTGACAGGTTGAGTGTACAGAGAGTTCTAACTTCACTTGAATAAAGACATGTTTCATTTCAAACTCTATAGCTGGAAACTTTAAGAGTCGAGTCATCTTCCTCCGGAATGGGTTAGATGGTTTCATGTTTTGCGATAGGTTGTTAAGGTAATGAAGTGAGATGTTAGATTGAGAGGATCAAGTGGTTATGGATTGGTTACCCTTTTGTACGTCTGACACGTATGATTGGACATATTGTGCTAACACCGGAATGAAAGGAATTCTGGTAAAGGGGAGGAATGAGACTGGATTCGGCTGACCAGACAGTCATGAGAAGAAGTAACAAGCAAGGCCACTGTAATCCACTCAGGGGACTCTAGCCCCTAAGATACGGAGAGCCGTGTCAACACTGAATTGAGTGTTTCACTTGTTTCTCTTGTGTTTCACCGTGGTTCACTTGAATTGAGTATGAGTAGCAGACTGTGAGCACGTGTTCAGTTCTGCTTCGTATATTTTTCACTTTTTGATTGAGTTTTTAAGTTGTTTGTGCACTTGTTCTGTACCGAGCTGTGAAGTTTTTTACTGTGATTACGGGAATGTCTTCTGTTAAAGTGTCCGTCTACTGGTTTAGAAGTAATTCGCACTTTACACAATTAGTTTCATGTACCGTTCGCCGCTGCGTTCAGGTATCAAAGGTTAACAGGTCCCGTTATCAGCTACTGATAAGAAGAAGCCTCGTACGCATTCAACTTCGTCTCTGCCCGATATGTCCAGTACCGCAGCGACTGATAAGAGCAAGGTTGTTGACACTGCTGTCATCAATACTGTCAACAAATCCCTGGCCAGCAGGGACGTCATCAGTACACTTGTGACGAAACTGTCTGATCAGCTGAAGTCTGTTGTGGAGGAGGCAGTCAAGGCGGCACTAACAGCTGTGAACGAGGAGGTGGCTAGACTGCAGACCGAGGCCTCACGACTTACTGACGTAGTGAAGATGCTGGACGTCAAGCTGGTGGAGAGGACCGACGACCTGGAGCAGTACCAGCGGAGGAACAACATCCGGATCTTCGGCGTGGAGGAGAAGGTGGGCGAGGACACGGACAAGTTAGTGGTGGAGCTATGCAGGGAAGCTTGGGATACGTGACATCACTGTGGAGGCACTCTGCAGGTCACACCGAGTCGGCAGACCCACCCAACCTGGACCCGACGGCAGGAAGCGGCATCGTCCGATAATAGTCCGTTTCACCAGCTACCGAGACCGGCGAGCAGTGTTCGACTCCAAGAAGCGGTTGAAGGGTTCGGGAATAGCTATCCGGGAAGACCTCACCGTGCGGCGGCTGGAGGTGTTGAAGAGAGCGACGGAACTGCATGGTGTACGCAGCACCTGGAATAACGACGAGCGAGTGTTGTGGGTCGACAAGGACGGCAACCGGAGAGCGACGACTCATCTTGTGGACTTGTGGACCTTCGACCAAGTTAAGTGTTATATATGTTGTCCATTCCTTTGCACAGAACTACCATTTTCGGAAATTCATTCATTGTTACAGCTTGCAGATTGTGGAACGGTCTTCCCGACAGTATTAAGAACATTGAGGAGCGAGCTCGCTTTGAGGCGGAGGTCAGGGCTTGGCTCTTGCGGGAGTCTCAGGGGCGGTGATGGCTGGTGAAGCGGCGCGTGGTCGGGGCGAACCTTTAGTCTGAATGAGTGAGTGAATGCGAGTTTAAAAGATATTGTTTTCGAAGGGTTTAATTTCTTAATTTAATGTTTTCTTCAAGTAAATATTTTTTTCTCATGTTAAACAACATTTATATTTATATTGTAGTAATGTTTTTTTAACACTATCCAATTCATTTATATATTATTAGTTTATTTGTAGTTTTAATATCAGTTGTTTGCATAGTATATATTTATTTGAAATTGTATGTAAATATTGCAATTGTTTGTATATATATAATTGTTAATATCTTTGTAATGTGATTAAGTGGAAGAGAGGACTTTATAGTCCTAACTTCGCCACCAATAAAGACGATTTTCATTTCATTTCAACACTTGGGGACCTTCCAGTCCCCAAGATTACAACAAGCCTCTCCTGAAGTTGCGGCCTACCCTGCTGATACATCCCCTTACATTGGTATATGGTCCAACCTCCCCTGGTGGGGAACGGAACGTGTTCAACATCCGGACACCTGCAATGCCCAGTAATTGTGTGAACTATTCTTTTTTCCGGTATAAAGCAATCTGAGCAGGCAATATAAAGCAATATGAGATTTATTTTTAGGGTAACATTTGCTTTGGGCTTTTCACATAGATAAGAGTAGCAGGTCTGATAGAAGAGAGTGTTGGGTTGGAGAGGTGATAGGCCCAACAGTTGACCTTGTACTGCAGGCTGCAGACTGCAGCAGTGCAGGTGTTTGGAAAGTCAGCACCCACAGACTAAGGTCTGCATGTATCTACAAGTGTAACGCTACTGCTACATTTGCATACAATGTGAGACTCCAGCGCTCAAACATCAATCTTGTCGAATTAGCGCCAGCTTAGCTGCTTCTGGCACAAGGAAACCCTTTCAGAAAATACTGATGTAATTTAACAGAGAAAGGCCGAAACGAGGATTTCGTCATGGTTGGCTGCCGTTGATTTCTTTCGGGGTTTCTTCTCCCGGTTGAGCTATAAATAAGTTCCACTAGTTGAGGTGGTTTGGTTTTATGTGCGTTTGAATGTTCAACTAGATATATTTGATGAAGAGGTTATATATTTATTAGATTGACCTCTAAGTTTACTCTATTTTCAAAGATAAATTGTATCTTGTGTTTAATGCCAGGAGAGGAGGCAGGGATGGATGGAGGCCGGTGTTGCGTGGTTGACGGCTGTTCAGACGGGTTTTTCTGCAGACAATTCTGGCCCACATCGATGTTTACTGTTTACCCGGTGTTGACCAACAGTACTCAGGATCTGGGCCACTGCTGCTGTCGCTCTTGCTTTGCTATAATTACTGTCTTCACTCACATTCCCAACTCACACACACAACTTCCTGCCAGCTTTAAGACCAATCCAGTTGTGTGTTTTTAAACAAAACATTTATAATCACGATATCACTTATATATTACAAAAGAGCTATGTGATACATGCTTATTTGAAACCTTAGATCCTTAATACTAGTTTTCATAAACTAAATTTTTGGCAGCTTCATAAAAACCAAATCGAAAGCATCTTTATAAAAACAGTAAACCTCAGTATATTTTGTAACACTAACTTTTTAATCTGAAATACAATGTTTCACTAAAACCTAATGCACAATAGAGAATATTGCTACTACGCTGTATCTTTGGATAGAGTTGAAGTACTAATTCACTTAATCATCGCCAAGCAGAGTTTTTACAACAAAGATAATCCTAGGCCAGTAAACATATATTCTAACGGGAAAATTTCTAAAGAAAACATATGAAATAGTCCTAGTCCTAGATCTAGGCCATTTGCTGGGATAAACAGGTAAACCGATGAAATGGTCCTGTGTTTGAAATATTGAATAGGTCAACTTAATTAACTAACATTGCATTGTGAAAATACGAAGATCTTCATTAGTTTAGTTATTTGATTATTTATTGTTTATTTTAATTTCTATAAACTCGTTCTTATTACGATAGAAACCACACATATTTAAATGATTTTTTTCATTTGTTGTGAATTCTTTATGTCATTAATAATATTCCGCAATTATGACCGCGCTACTAGACGGTGTTTCACGTGGTTAGATATCTGTGAACCCCACACTGTATTAATTTATGAAAGTATTATAAGGTTAAATGTGAGGGTATTATCCTGCCGAGTTTCTAAATATCAGCTTATGAAAATTTAAACTCGTGTGTTCAGAACTTTGACAATCTAAATCTTAAAACCAATTTGGGCAAAACGCCGTACATAAACTTCAATCTCAGTCATTTTACAACCGACGAAAAAGCGTCAGTAATGTTAGGAGACCAACTTATCAATGAGATTGATCGCTCGAAGTTTTTAGGAATCTACATCGATAAATCTTTATGCTGGGATAATCATGTCGACCACGTGTGTAAAAAGGTATCTTCAGGGATTTTTTATTAAGAAAGCTAAAAGGTTTATGTTTTACAAATTCTTCTAAAATAATCTATTTTGGATTAATACAGCCTCATCACTCCTATGGCATAACATTCTGGGGTAGCTGTGCTGAGACTAAATTACTAAGAGCATTTGTTCTAAAAAAAAACAGCCGTTCGTATCATTTGCAAGTTACTCTCTGGCGTGTCATGTAGAAACTATTTTAAGAGTTTGACCATCTGACATTGCCGGCATTATACATCTATGATACAATAATTGTATTTTGTGTTTCAAAATGTAAGTTATTGCAGGGTCAAGATGTAAATTCATACAATACTCGATCTAGTGAAGTGTACAGGCAAATTAGCCACCGATTAAATATACATAACACATTACCTATGCAAGCTGGTGTAAAATTATTGAACAAACTTCCTTTAGAAGTTAAAGCTACACTGTCAGATCTTGCTATTTTCAAAAAAAAACTTAAAACCCACTTGCTGGCTATGGCTTCTCACTCTGTACCAGAATGTTCTGAAGGAGTTTAAATTTAATTTAAATTTTTATTTAATTTATATTTAGTACTGTATATTCCTTTTTTGTAACATTATTTTAATATACTCGTATTAGAATCGTCACTCACTTCCTTATCAGTGGTTAGTAACCATAGCACCATTCATATCACCACTTTTTGTATCATCTTCACCTTTTTGTCAACACAATAATTATGTATTGTTTATTGACAAATAAATCAAATCAAAAATGCTAAGTTTGGTACAACTATACAAATTATGTTCTCAGCAAAGAGATATTCGATTACGTCGTATTTGGACATAAATAATGAAAAGTACATAAAAAACCCAACCCCAATGTTTATATTTTGAAATCCTAATAAGAAGCTGTTTCTAGGTGTCTGTGAAAGGCCTTTCATAGTTAATCATTTCCATTTCAAAGGAAACACGTCATAATATAAAGATGGATTCTTTTATGAATCTCAGTTAATTTTCTATAAACCCATCAAGGATCAATTGACGTGAAATGAATTGACACGTACATAATCTTCAACACTTGAATCGATACAAATAGCATATTCTTTTATTTTAGCTTTTGTTTATAACTCTATGTTTGTTGGATGGTCTGTAATCGATATCATGTAAAACCTCCTGCACAAAGATTTACCTCCTTCCTCCCTCCTTCTATTCGTCCAAACATTTCAGCAAACAATGTCAGCTGTGCACAATGATGGTTGTTCACAACTACTGACAGTACAGCGGCTGACTATTGCAGTTTCCTCAGATTCTGTGTTTTCCTAGGATCAGGAGACTGAGCTGAGAAACTGATACGAGTCCAGCAGCTGCTCCTTGACCTGCAAACCCACAAGTTCTTGCCCAGTCCAGTCTAGCCAACCCAACCACACTATCAATGGAACTATTCACTTGACACTCCTTATTATTCAAAACAGACATCATTAGAGAACGGCCGGCTTCCCGCAGAGCGCAGTCTGTTTATTAGTACCTCCTGGATTACGTATTTGACTCACTAACAACCAGTGTTAATTGTGTGTATTCTACTATGCGAGTCTATTCATTAATTGTTTACGATCAAATTGTGCTGAGATAGAACCATAATTGATCAAACTGAAGCGTTTTGTTGTCACGTAATTATTTAAGTATTCGTGACCATTTTAGATTGGAACATTGTTAACTAACAACAGTTTTTATCTTGGATTAATATTTAATATACTTCCTCAAGGATGGGAGTTAAAATGTGCCAGAAGAAGAGGTACCTTTGTAGATACTCTGCGGAGAAGTCAGACTGTGATGGTTTAACATCTGCCACTCAACGGATGTTAAAAACACATTGTTTTACTGAATAGTACTGATTTTGAATAAAATCAGCTGATTCATTGTTAAGTATGTGATAAATAGAACCAACCTTTCGATACTTGGAGCTCAAAAACATCCCGGCTGGACTGCCTTTAAACCTGTACAATATCAAACCCCTTTTCTGTTCAAACCCCTTTTTCTAACAAAGTAATGTCCTTAAAGTATCTCAGATAACTGGTGCCATGTTTATAAAACAACCAACTATAAAAGGAAGAGCAGAGAACGTAATACAACATGTTGCACAGTCTGAAGTAAATCAGCCGATAATTGCCATATGACACAGATAGTTTGGTCGGTGAATGTAGGGAAGCAGCTATGATATTAGAATCGTAATCAGGTCGGGCGTGAAAACCGGCTTGACAGGATAATAACACCCTGTTTAACACACAACTAGGAGAATTAATAAGCGGACATTATGGAAGAGAGAAAGACAGAATGTTTGCTGCTTAGAATTGACAACGAAAACGAATATTGTGTTGTCTATTGTTTCACTCCATTTGACCCAAAACTTAATCATCTGTGGATCAGAAGTTCTTCTGAAGCAAGCTGGCGTCTGGTTTAGTGGGAACAGGCTGAGGATGAATGGCGACAAGACCCAACGACTGACGTGCACACTCAGCCACACTGTGCCCTCAAATTGTGATAGTGTTAAGCTTCTGGTGTTCATTCTGGATGGGAAACTTACTTGAGAGGACCACATCAAGTCCCTGTATAAGAGGCTATCCAGAGTGATCTTTCTGCTCAGGAAATTAAAAAGCCAAGTAACAGATGATTTTCTGATGATGGCCTATCATGGCCTCTTCCACTCTCACATAAGGTATGGAATTGTTATTTGGGGCCATGCTTCGAGTGGCAGAAGGGTTCTTCTGCTCCAAAAGAATGCGGTTAGACTTCTTGCGGGTGCTGCACCGAGAGATCACTGTCGCCCCTGGTTTCGAAAGTACAAGATACTAACATCCGTTAACCATTACATCAGCGATAGCCTGATATATGTAAAATCCAGCTTGTGTAGTTTCCAAACTAGGGGTGAAATGCATGGAAGAGTGCTGAGGAACAACAATCAGTTAAATCAAGTGAGATGTCGTCTCCGCAAGACACAAGAAGATTTTCCTGCTCAGGCCCTAAGACTGTTTAATAGGTTACCAGCTGAAATAAGGATTTCAACAGAACGGGAGTTTAAGACGAAAGTAGGAAAATGGTTGGAGGCACCCTTTTTATTCTCTGTCCGAATTTCTGGGATCAGATATGAGGGCCATCTTATTGATATCTTTCCACTGCCCTACGCCAAAGCTTTGTAAATATGTAAATAGTTAAAAAGTATTTTATTTTAAAAGTTGACGCTGTCTATCCAGCATGCTGGTCAAGGACGAAGAAATTGGTAATGGTAATGTTAATGGATTAGGTAGGAAACTTCTAACATCTTCTAGCTACTTTTCTACATTTCGCATAGTTTTGGTACACTTTAGACGACTCGCTGAATGGGTCACAAGGTGGATGAGCAAGCTTGTGCCATATGGAGGTAGTACTGTACCGTGTACGTGACGAGCCCAGGCTAGATTAGATCTCCACCGCCTCACAGCGCCACCGGCGTCGCGTCCTGCAAGTTGTGCCGTGTCAGAACGTGTCGGGACGTGACTATTGATACCGAGATCAGCGATAACCGACACCTAAGTCGCTCCACTGTTTAATAGCAACGTCTTAGGCAGTTGTGTTTCGGACATTTCCTGCCAAAGAGATTTTGATCGACCAGCGTGACCGCGGAATTTGTGACACAAACGTGACATACCAGGCGAATATACCACATAGCCTATTGGTAACTAACTACTCATGTATTTGTTAGTAGTTAGTAGTTTGAAGTTTAAAAGAGACGGACCTAAGACGAAACTCAAGAGCACTATCACTATTAATAAGTGTGAAATGAACATAATAATTACTTTGAATTACCATGGAAACAAATGCAATGTTCATGTTTAATTATGGAGTTAGATACTGTATATACAATAAGGAAAACAAACGTAAAGGAGTGACTCCGGTGGTAAGCAAGTTATTAGGTAGTGGTTGTTTAAAAGAACAGGACAACCTTCTGTTATTTACGAATAATTTCTTTACTTTTAAATGCATTACTTTAACGCTGCTAACGGTTGTAAAAGGCGTAAACAAACAACAGGTGTATTAGGTTTAGATTACTGTAAACCAATTTCAGTATTAAATTGGCTATTAATCAACATTTTCTACCCAGCAGGATGTGGAATGGAACGTCGGTTACCTTAATTAATTACCCAGCTATGCCCCCTGAAGCTTTAAACATTCTTGTACCAAATCTAAATCTCATTTCCCAACATTTAAAAGCACACCTAAGGCAAGGAAATTGCCCCACTGACAGTAAAGCAGTTTATAGCCTTAACATTTCCAAAGTAAAGAAACTGAGAGTTAAATAGCTGTGAGTATCTACTCATACTAAAGTTTATCTGAGGAATGTTAACTGTTGAAACATTAAACCCAAGGCGCCGAATATGTGGGTTGTGTTGCGTAGCAGGTTAGTCAGAAGCCTCGGCAAGATAATGTGTGGAGGTCCTACAAGCGGCACGGCACGAGAGTAGAGTGCCTCGGGCTAGGGGAGGTGTCACGGACCGGACTGGATGTAGACCAGTAGGAAACGTACCTACAATGCAACCGCTTCATAGGAAAGTTATTTCACCCATGTTGGATAGTTGGAGAAAGCCTTTTTTATAAGAAGAATAAAACTGGCAGCAGAGCAAAGTACGAGGACTTAAATGAGTCCTAGCACGTCATTCGAAGCAAGTGATAACGCAAGGTGAGGAGTCCGTATGAGGAGTTATACAGAACATTAAAACTTGACTGTGAAATAGCAGAAGAATATGCTTTCTAGCTCGATGTTAACTTTATTCGACCTACTAATTACAATAGTATAATCAAAATATTTAAAAGAAAACAGAACTTTGAAAACAATTGTTACGAATGGCAATGCCAATTCCATAAGCCAAAAATAGAAGAACACATAAGACATTAAGAACGTTAGACACAAAAACCGGTTTGAAGACCATTATTTCCTTTAGAAGTCCAAGTAATAAGAAACCGTTGTATAGCGTCGAGAGCGACATTGAAAACTCATTTACAACTCATAAGCTGTTCTCAATAGAATTTATTACAGCTTATAAATATCTCTTAGAGAAATAACCTTCACCGACGACCATTGAAATCAACAAATCCGACATAATTTATGGTATGTAGGTTACGTGTATTGTATTATAGACAATTGTGTTAGCGTAGCCCAGTAACCCAGGTTGTAAACCACAGCTCACTTGACCCCTGCTTGACCTTGTAAATAATACTCTATTTGATATTGCCGTAAATCACGCACACTTTACAGCTGCTAGTATAACACTTGAGAACGTGCCGTGTCAGTCGTAACCTATCTTACTTTCAGTCACGCAGTTTCTTGTTTATGCGCATAATTCGGTGCTTGACTGACCAGCTGTTCGTTTTGGATGAACTGAAGCATTAGTAATAGTTCGAAAAGTATCATTAGAGGAGGAATAAGGTTAGTCTCAGCAACAGTGTAATAGCTTTTTGGTCAATTTGCTCTGAAATAGTCTATTTCATCACTTGGTCCTAACTATAACATAGTTCTTCCGTTATAAACTGCTTCAAAACATCATAATTTGCTTGAGGTATTTGGGCTTGATATGGAGTACTACCCTCAGTCACTGATTTGCTGTGAAGAACCAGATACCATTCTGCAGGAGTTTACGAAATTCCTCGCAGTAGCGGTTCGGTATATATTGGTGAGTCTAAAAAGATTAATTTAAACGAGAGTTCAGGAACAAATACAAATACATCAGGCATACAAAACACGTTGAAAAGCCGGCCATAGCAGAACATAGTTACAACACTAAACATGCAGTGCAATTTGACAAAGCCAAAGTATTGGCAAAAATTGTAGATTATAACCCGAGAGTCATCCGAGAAACCATTGAAATAATAAAAATAACTTCAATAAGGAGGACAGCATTAAAATTTCTAGAAGCCAGCAACCAGTCCTGAAAAGTCTTTCCGATAGTGGCATAGCCAATGAGAACATCGACAGTTGGCATCCTTGCTCCAATGGACGGTTGGCAGCTCAGTTTCTAAGTAACTAAATCTGGTACTCCACAGCGAGACCGAAATATCTCAAGCTAATTATGATTTTATACCGTGAAATCCTAAAAGTTAAGTTTACTAGGTCTTAAATTGGCGCTTTTTGATCCGAGGTTAAAGTCCGAGGTGCAGCTTACAGTGTTTTGAACTCACCAGTCTGATTTATATTTATAAGAAAATTATAAAGAAGAAGAAATTTATACGAATATTGTTCATATTTATTTATAAGAAACGGCTGTTACACTGATTTATTAGTTTGTTTTGAGTTTTAACACTGACTTGTTCAAAACAAACTCGTTTAAACAGTTAATGTCCATGCCACAAAACGATAATCAGAATGATCTTTTTCTCCTTTGGGAATAAAATATGATCATAACAAATTGTTTTTTCCTTTAGCACGTTTATACACGTGTTTTTAGAGCAAAAGACAAAAACAGATTCTTTTTAGAACCTAGTGATGAAGTATACCGGTTAATTGATGTATATAGTAAATCGATAATCATTGCTGGAACTGGAAATGTGGTTAACGTTCAAAGTCAATGTTACACTGCAGAATAGTTATAATTGAGACTTCCACAACCAAATGGTACTGGTTTTCTTTATAGCTCCGGTGTATTGAAGAAAGCGGTCCTTTTTAGTACATATTTCCTTTCATACGCATTCATTTGAGATATTTACTAAGCCTCATTACGCTAAGAACGTATATTGAGAGGGAAAACCTCAACTAGATTGACTATGTTAAAAACTTGTATAACTAAACCTAGAAGATGTTAATGTCAAAGTGAAGTACCTGGTACAATTAACTTGACTCAATTCTGGAATATGGAAGGTGGTTTAAGTTGATTCTTGGAATGTAGCCACGCGTAGGTTGTAATTTGAACACTTTTTAAAGTATGTCAGCGATTCGTCGAAGAATTATGGACCATCTCCTTTTTTGCATGTGTTATCTAACCCTGGTGCAAAAACGGTGGTGAATACAACTGGAATTGACGGGGTCGATCGTAAACATAAATTTTCAAATATAGCGTCAAGAAATCCACATAAAATGTAACTGTACAAAATATATTAATTGAAGAAAAAGAAAATGTATATTGTTATAACGAGCCAATAGAAATTTAGCATAATAACGTGTGTGCACTCTATTGTGACCAAGTTGTGTTAAAATAGTTTAATACGGCACTGGAACACACACTGCAGAAAATTTCCTTTGCAAAAATGAGATATTCATGCCATCAGCGTGAAGGTAAGACATATGAAATAAGCTCAGTTATTGACCCCCAACAACACCTTTTGGGCATTTATATATGTGAGATCTTTCTACAGTCGTTTTTGTTACAATCAGCAAAGTAGAATAACAAATAGCAAAGAAAAAAATCGTTTCACTCACGCCAGTGGCGCTTAAGCACTTAGCTGCAGTGGTTGGTTTGACAGGCACAGAAAACTAAAACTACAGTTCAAAACACTAGTCTAATAGCAACGAGTATTGTTAGCAATCATATACGCGTTTACTGTGTTTGGAGACAAATTCATGGAGACAATGTTTCTGTTTAAAAGTAGTTAAAATACTACGAAATGTAACAATTTAAACCAAATTCAGTCTATATGAAGCATAAAAACGTCACTTGGCTCATCTACATGAAGAACTATGCATATACATACATATGTATATAAAGTGTTCAAAACCGCATTTGTTTTGGACATTAAGTTCTGGGGGTTAGGATCGGTGCTCATTTCATGGTCTGGTTTTTACCATGCTGACGGCGTGAATATATCATTTTCTTCAAAGGAAAGCTAACAAGTTATTAATTCACCTCAAGTCGAAACACTATCCCTGATATTCTCTTCTGTTCATCTACCAATACTACTTAATGACTACTACAGTATATAAGACCATGATGCAACAGTGTACAGTGTAGAGTGTAGAGTGTATGTAATGCGGCATGTACGATAGTTCTTACACCACCAAGGCTACTGGACCTGCAAGAAACTGACTCACGGCTTTCTTACGTTTTATTGCAAATTGAGACCCAAAGCCTGCTCTCGATCACTTTACGTATACGTGTGACTTGTAACAGGTTCTTGTCTGGAATGAGGGCATTCGGACAGCATTATTGTAACTAATGCGGAGTTTTGAACAATTGAAATTAATATCTAAGGCTTCCGGTTCACACCGCGTCACAGTTGAAATACAAACACTGCTAAACTTTTCAGTCTCAGCCAGTCAACCAGCTACTGAGGATGACTCTCCACAGCGAGGTCGAAATTTAGCAGTATTTGTATTTCAACTGTGACGCGGTAAACCGGAAGCCTTAGATATTAATGATGACACCGGCCGCGAAAGCTTAAGAATTAAGAATTGAAATTAAGTTACTGCCTCAAATTAGGATCTAGAGCAAACACTACAGTATTAGTCTATAAAAAAACTACTTAGGGCAAACTTTACAGTTTAGGAAAAATACTGATATTTCATGTGACTAGCTATTTAAGCTTAAAACCGTACTAAATTAGACTGTAAATAAACTAGTATATAAAATAAACTGTAAATAACAACTGAACAGCCTAAAAACAATAGAAATAATAGTTTTAAAACTTAAATATTGTTGGAAAATCATGTTTTCTTCTATAGTAAAACAATTAACTCCTTACACACGCAGAACCCAAAATAATCACAATTTATTATTGAAAGGTACTTAAGAACTGTACTTTGGTGATAAGTTTGTCTTATTTTGTTTTTAGTAATATTTAGCTATCACAAATAAAGTTATCATGATCACTGTTTAATAAAATCGTATTTTTCATTATTAGCTAATACGCAATATTAGTGGTTTAGTTAGGGAACAAAACTGTGGCCCGACTTGGCATTGATTACCAAACCATATCCGAAATGGCAACGGCCACCTCTCGCCTCTTTGGTCGAGATAAACCTGTTTCTTTCGCCGGACGCGATAAATAAAATTATTCCTTTAATTTTCAACCACATTACGATATGTGGACCAATTTGTGTTTCCTGCTAAGTTCTGTAACAAGCGTTAAATGAACTTTTAACAAGTAAGTTACCTCACAGGGGCGGCTAGAGTTGAGTAGTTTTTGTACAGGGTGAAAACTGGTTGCATTAGCCGCTACAAATTACGATGCTTGGGAGGATAAAATGGTGGACGATTCAGTTCGTGACCACCTGTAATAACCGGGGACGATGGAATCACTATAATCACAGTGAGTCCACTTTAGCAAATCAGCGCCACGCGCTTTAATCTAATGTGATTCTGATTGGGGAGACAATTATTTACTACTAACTCGAGGTATTTTTGTTGACATTAATTAACGAGGAACGAGCTTTCTTAAGGGCTAGTTAGTAACTGACTTATATTCGAGTCGCACGAATAGTTTGATGGAAAACAAACTCATACCTAGGTGCGTTATACCACAAAAGATACAGTAGTTATACCAAATGCTTAAAATATTTTGGAGTTTATAAAACTTAAAAAGACTAAACGTATTTGATCACCCTTTTGAATCATAATGGTTCACGCTGTCATCATTTAATCAACATTAAATAGCTGTTGTCATTATTCATAATAGATCATTCATTACGTTGTCACACACCACTACAAGATCTCTAAGAGAATGTGCAAAATTGATGACGTTTTTATTAAAGAAACTTATTTTACCAGGTAAATGAGATACATTTCTGCCTTAGTGGAGGTAATTTCTTTCTGAAGATTCAGTACATATAAAAATGTAATCCTATTTTAGAACATGTTAACTTGCTTGAATGATTTGTTTAGACCTATGTATTGTTGGACATGATATCATAGTGAAACTGAATGCATTGTCCTGGTTTGGGATCTCATGTAAGCCCGGAACGTTAGCTGATGAATGCTTAGAGGCTGTTGTTAGTCGATACTCAAATGTTTAACGTCATGAGGAAGTTTCACTTCCACTCGACTAAATAGTAGCGTTTATGAGTTTCTTCCTGTTCCTAATAGAGTGCGTGAGAGTAGGTGAGGTATAATGCATCATTAAACTTTGCCTGGTTGTAACTTTGAGTTATGCTATATAACAGACCACTTCCATTAATTTTGTTACTGTATCAGGAATCCTTTTGTGAGCACATGGTATACATAGCGACTCGTGGCGGAGTTCATCACTCCGCTGGCGCGGGTTCGATCCCCGCAGTCACCACTTACATTTGTAACGGTGACTATGTGGTAACGCTAGGTAAAAGTCAAGGTTGATTGGTAGATAGAGGACTTTGTAGTCCTAACTTCACTTCAGTAAACAAGACAACTTTTACCTTTTTTATGTATGATAACACTGAAGTTGGCATAACCAATTAACATTTTTTAATAGATCAGATTTTCTTTTCCGTATATATCTGCTTTCAAAACACTAGTCCTGGCAACAATTGGAATGAGAATTATAAGTGAAAATCATTCTTGCTAATTCTTTCTATACGTACAACGAAACTTAAGTCACATATAATGACCTGTAACTTAGAGGATATACACATAATGGTTTGAACCTACTAGCCAGAGTAGAGTGGTCACGGTTAAATGGATTTTCTGGTCCAAATGCAACTCTAAGATCACTTCAACCCAGTTTTGAACGCCCGAGGGGCAAAGTCCGGTTTCCCGAAATTGTTGAGTAAGGTTCCTGAGTCAGCTTTAATAAGTCCTTTCACCATTGGCAGGTCCCGTTCTGCAACTTTGAAGGCTATTTCGTTTCATCATTCCGAAAAGAAACAACACGATTGGCTATGGAAATTGCATTTGAATACAGGGAGTTAACTTTGCATGACCCACCTTTGTAGTTTTGGGAAATATGAACTTAACAGGTATGTAGGTTGGAGGAGAAAACTTAACTTATTTTTCTCCACATGGAAAATACGAATTTGAAACTCGAGAACTTCGACTTTAACTTCAAGAACAGTAAGACGAGTTACTAAAAATCCCATGTGAACAAAGTTACTTAAATCTTAGGGCGCTGTAGCCCCTGAACTACTCAGTCGATCAAAAGCTTGGCCAAATAAAAACGTATTACATTGTCTACCCAAATCAATAACTGAAACTCCTGTTCTGAAACATTACTATCAACTAAGCTGCCAAAATAACCCCATTAAAAATAGAACTCAAACAATTGAACTGGTTGGCTCAGCACATTTTTATTTGTTAAAATTAGTATTTATGTTAGTAGTTCAGAGCGATGATTTTTCAAAGTTGAAGCAATGATATTCATCGAGTTGGTGAGTGTAATGAACTATCTCCTCCGAGTATCAGGCTTATAAAAATGTCAAATAAGGCAAACAATGAATTTTTTTATAATGCGGTATTTTTTATATCCAGTAAATGGAGTTTTATGAGAAATTACCAAAATGGCTGGCATATCATTCCTTTATGATTGCCTCAGACTACTTTAGTTCAACCTAGCGTTGAAGTCTCTAAAAGCAAAGCTCACTCAATATGCTACACCAGACTCTGCTTCGGCCAATAGGCTACACTAAATTGGATCTTGATTTTATTTAAATCTATAAAGTGATACATGTACCAACATTCAACATTTGATTAATTGTATGATGTTGAAATGAAAAACAAAATGAAACATGGCTTTATTCAGGCGAAGCTAAGACTAGCAAGTCGTCTCTTACACTTAACCTTCATACAAATAATCAAAATCTTTACAAAAACATAACTCTGATTTCAAATTTGAATAAATATATCTTATTTCTTAAAATTAAAATAAAACACTTGATTTAAATAATGTACATTAATGATACTCTTCAATCATTGACCTAATTTTTACCATCCGCTATTTAGTTATGAATTTAACAAAAACATAAGAGAATTTTCCTACAGTCACTCGTGCAAACAGACAACCATTCATAGTGTCATTCAGTAGCATTGTTAGTGATGTTATTAGTAACTTTGACCTATTAAAATATATGATGCCCAAACATACTATTAAACACTTTGTTTGTAATTTTCCTATAAAGACAGCTGCTTTGGACCCTTGTATTGACGTGCTAAAGTTACACTTTTACTCTCAGGGAAATAAAGGTTTGTTTTGATGATATTTTACTCCCTAGAAACATCATTTTTAGGATAATCTTAATGATCTCTTTGTGACATGGACATGAGCCGTTTCAACGAGTTAGATTTGATTGTTTTGAATTGTAAAACTGACTTACAGTAATTAAATGTAACATTTGTTTCTTCAGAACAATATAGTTCAGACTGCTGACGTTAAAACAATATTTGTTTTGTTTTTATAATATTAATACATTTCTTGACATTTATTTCTTATTATTATTTGTGTAATGACAAAATTTTCGTTCACCACTCGGATGAACCTCGCTCATCTTTCTCTCAGGTCGAAAAGTGTCCTTTAGAACCTAATAATAATATTCTATCAAATTCAAAACAAATTACTGAACTTTACTATTCTTCCACTAACTTATTTGTGTACAGTTGGACCTATTAGCTTCGTAATGATTCAGAACGCTACAGAATTAACGCGTAATATTACACGTTGAGGCGTATAAAGTAAAGCTGTATAAGCTGTAATTTGTGCTAATTGAAATGAACCTAGTGGCTGGCGGCTAACTAACTACAGGTTGAGCTAATTGAGCGAGCAGATCGGCATCACTGATAATGCGGAGTCTCGGTCCGTTTCCCGCCATTCCGCACGACTGACTGCCAGATCCCGCCAAAACTAACCTCTCATACTCGTGCACAGCTTCCGTCTACAGTAGCTGCGTCGAGAATCATCAGCTGGTTACTCACAGGCTGGTTCATTAATTGAAAGCTCTTCAAATTCACGTATACATATATTACATTTTAAACGATACGAGATGATACGGCTGTGTCTTGAATATGGTTTGAAGGATATTCTACTCGATTAATACATAATAGGGTCTATAGCTATGGTTATATTACTTTAGTACTCAAAAGTACAACTACTGTCGCGCATATTTTGATTTGTTGTTGTGGTAGATCTGTGGCTCACGAGATTAGAGTTACTCTAATCCTGGCCTAGTCAGTCCAAAAATAGTTTTTAAAATTCTAATTCTACTACCTTTGTACAACACTTCGGAGCGAAAGGATGAGCTGTTTTGTTTAAAACTACTTGACATTGACCATTTAGTGAGAAAACAACATAAAACCAAAACACCCAGTTTTCAGATTAAGCTTTAAATTATACCCCACACAAAGTGTGTAATTTTGCATTAATGAATCAGACGTCTACAAGGACCGACAACAAAAACTGACGATATTTTCCGTGAGTTAACGATATAAGTGTCGGTTATCCTTGCAAAATTAATCTTTGTTGCCTTAGAACCAGGTGGGCGTATAATTATCACTGGACCTAACTCAGCGGCCCTGCACTGATAGAGAGATAAGCAGTACCTGCTAGCTCGTGGCGTGGCCTGATTTCCCTAAACCGTGCAAAACACTTGTACCCGACAGCTGATAGATAACCGAGGTCGAAGGTCGAGAGATACTAATCACTATCTACCAGCGCCTGCTACTCGCGTGGGTGGAGTTTAGCGAAATTCCTCTGTGACCTTGATCTAATTAATCACCAATTAACAGTTGAAATACGTCCAGTGTTTGTCATTAGGATAAGGGTCGATTTGCGATGCCAGATATCTGATAAGAAAGGTTAGCTCATAGACAAGGCCTCGGGAGAAATGTCACTTGATTATAATTGTAGCCTCCGATTGTAATGTTCCACTTAACACTCGGTATGCAGATCGATTACATTGTAGATAATGTGTTGCCAGTAAAGGTTAGAGCTTAGAAGCTTTATTGTATTCCAAGATATAATCTGTAAAGCAATTCCTATGTTAGTTTTCAAGGTGCATAGTTTGTGATATTTGAACCTTACGTCCACCTTGACTAAATTCTTTAAGTGGAGATTATTGGCAGTAGTTAACAAAATATTTAAAGATACAAAAAACTCCAATCTATAGTTATTTTAAAGTAACAAGCGCTTTCAACAGCAACTCTTTCATCGTCAGGCAAACTTTTAACATAAAAAAGTTGTTTTAAAGTAACAAGTTTGCTTGACGATGATATGGTATTATTAAAAGCGCTAGTAAATTAAATAATCACTATATAATAACCTTTTTTGCATCTTTAAATTTTTGTAAATGCCAAATTTATTCTCTTGTCTAAAAAGAAAGTTTATCAAGTAAGTATTAAACAAAAATGGCATGACACTTGTATACATTTTTTATAATGGTTTTTGGTATAATAGGTTTTGATAATTTGGCTCAAAATCATCAATACACTATTTCTCGGAAACTGTATCACTCATAACGTAGTGATTTTTCAATGGGTTCATGGAAAATTGAGGAATAGAAAAGTTACATGAAAAGAGCATATGGATATAAATAAGTAGAATGAGTGGCATTTTACTCATAGTAATTTATCTTAGTCATAATTTAATCATTGCTTCTAAGATAGAGATCAGAGATGACAGAGTGAGATATACTTGGGAAACACTTGTATCTATTAATGAATAAACTACTTATGACTAGAAGGTATGACTGCAAACAGAAAATCGTATGCTCTGCTTCGAATTGAATTTGTGAATATATCTTAATTATTTGTCAAATTTCAACATTGTTATGTTCTAATGGTGTCAAGTGTAATCCTAAAGGAAGTAATCGTTTTCTTTGATTGTATTGTTACAATACAAATATCTTAAACTATTTTTATCAAAATGCGAGTATATTAAACGCATTCATAATAAAAAATGACTAAAATAACTGACGGAAATCTTACTGGGGAGGTATTGGAATCATGGTATTTTTGTCATGCTTTTAGTTATCAAGGTACTTTTGTCATGGAAATCATTGTTGTTTGGGTCAGATACCGAGTGTTCACACGCATCTAAAATAACTTATGTTAACACGAAAAGTTATACTGACACAACTGAAAGATATTTATGAACTTGACTGTAGATTCATTGGGGCTCATTCGTCACTGTTCTTCATTTCACTTCAAAACCAGGTGCAATGTCGAATACATGTTGGAAAACTTGTCACACAAACTTGCCGAGCTGAGTAACTGGTATCAACAGTACCGATGAATCGTATCCTTGTCCGAGCCTAATTGCCAACTTATGGACCGACAGCTGATGACGGACCTTGATGGATCAGAGTGTCATTGTGGAGCACAAAGGAGTATTGTGGGTGAGTGGTGGAGTGGTGAGTGCTGGTCAGCACGGTGGACGCTAGACGCCGGACAGATGACCGAGGGACGGAGAGAGGAACCTTGACCTGCATTCCACACTCCCACCCAACCACTCAAAACCTGCAAATTCATTTATACAAGTTCGGACCACATTTATACTGGACTTATTACAAAAATATACTTATCAATCTGAAGGGTTTGCCTCGGCGCAAGCCAAAACTCTTCCTCGCAAGGAACACACGACACCGCGTACGTAACAATTGGCTAAACAACGGAACTTCTTTCAACTGATGTGGCCTAACTGTCAAAAGGTAGGTTGAGCTAACAGATTCATGTTTTTTACTGGAAGAGATAATAATAAAAAAAAGTTTCAAATTAAAGACAAAAACGTCCAGGTTTCCGTAATTTCGGATAAGATATTTTTAGATTAATGATACAAAACATTTCAAATCCATGCTAAAAAGCAAATTTGGAACCAGGTCTATTACTAATATTAGTACGAAAAGTGCAGCTAATCATGGATAAAGCACCCCCAAAAACATCTTACCTAGTAACACTGATAACATATTTTGTAACGAAGAAACTCTAACTCTGAGAAACATGCTTTAAGCATCTGAAACAGCTTCTTATTGGAATTTCAAAATAATGAAGAAGTACATCAAATAATCCAATAACGAATTTTATATTTTGGTCAATATAAAACCAAAGTATACTTTAAGCAGTTAAGGAGTACTACATCAATGCAAGAGATGCACAATATAAATATTTCTAAGGATTATTATATTCTATTGTACATATTTTTGTAATATTTTAAGTTTTTTCTATGTGTGTATGTTCCAAAGTGTTTGAAAAAGTCATTAAATGACGAAATATAACACGCTTGTTAAATGATGTCTTTTATTTAATTAATAATACTAACTATATATATATATATATATATGTATATTATATAAATATATATTTATACAAATAATATATATATATATATATACAGAATCTACGTCCTAGAAATAAAAGTCTACAGGAGAAACTACATAACTCGGAGAATATACTAGGCAATACAAGTAAAAAAATATGGCAAACTATTAACCATGACAGAGATAATAAAAAATCCTCGATGATATTATTCTGAACAAAAACGAAGATGAAATAAACGAACGTTATCACATCATTAACATCTTTCATACATTCTTAGAAACGCTACCTTTGTATAAAAAGAGACACCAATATTCCAAAACCTAGTACAGAAAACGGCGAGTATAATTTACAAACAACCATTTCCACTTAAAAAGCTAGGCACATCACGGAAATACAATTTGAAGCACTTATAATAAGTATGAATCCAAATGCCTCATCAGGAATAGACAATTTAATTGGAAAAATAGTAATCTATTGTAAATATGAGTTGAAAACTGCAGTTCTACATATAATAATAGTAACATATGATTGAAACACTCAAACACTTGAAATAGTTCACTCATAAGGATCAACCATTCGTCAAGAAGTGAAAAGACGTGATTTCCAGGTGAGAGAAGAGAACTTCGTGTCAATCGCGTGTATAAGATCGATAATGATGTAATAATCTTGCTGATCAAAGTATGCGTGCTCACCTCAAAAAAGCTTTGAACGTCGTTGTTCATTAGAGTGTTTGACAACGCACATTTGTTTCGATCATAGAGCTTTAAAGTGTTGAATATTACAATTGAGCCTACTTTAATAATGAAAGAACGGTTAAATAAATTTCACACATCTGGCATATAGTAACACGCGTTCACCGCGAATAACATTTTCTTGGATCAAAAAACAAATAAATTCACAGTATTAATATTGATAAAATACATTTTCTACTAGCTTTGTATAACAACATACATTCTTGATTTATACTATTGTTTATGTCAATAAGAGTTGAAATTACCACAAAAGATTGCTTACAGAACGCATGTAACAATGTTTTCAAAGTTATCCCTTGCTTCACCGAGAACGTAAACGCAAATCTCTCTGCCTCAACCATGTTAAACACTAAACAAATACCCGGATGCTCTACTTTCAGCAACACTTCGGCTGTATCATTACCTAAACAAGCCAAGGCATTGTGAAACATCTCTAATTATAACATCGGTCAGTATAGGTGAACCACTCTGTGGATCCGCCCAACCTTCCTGTTCAGATACGACAAACTGACCGATATAATTTACTTTTGGCGTTAAATTGAAAGTTAAATTAGAATGTGTTAAATTATACAGTTGTTCATAATGAGAATGGAGTGGGTTATGCAAGGCAGCGGTGGCGCCGGCGGGGGGCGGAGCGCACGCTGTCTTCACACATCATCTACATTTACATATCTCTATTCTTAACTAAATACTATTTGAACATTTTTACTAAGTCATAAGTCATTTATTCAAGAATCAGTAAAAGTTTCTTTACAAGTATATCTAACTCGTCAATTTTAAATAAAATACAGAGTTGTTTAACAGGTAAAATATAATATATATAGGCTGAACATTTTAAAATATCACATTACCCAAATAAATAAACAAATAGATTTGACGGCCAAAATACACAAACAACAACGATCTAACTATCTACACTATTGTTATATTAAAAAATCATTAACACAATAAAAGTCTTTATCATTTAAGTACAGCTTCAGCTTTTCTTTAAACATATTCTCAGGACAGTTTCTTACTGATTCCGAAAGTTTATTAAAAACCTAATTCCTGCAAAGGATCCTTCCTTTTCCGAGAGCGCGAGGCGATGTTGAGGGGTCCGAAGTTCACAAACATCTGGACTCAGCACGTTTAAAGCATCTGGACTTGAAGTTCACAGGCATATATATAAAGAGGGAAGAGTTAGAAGTTTCTAAGAACGAAACATTCTTCTACACGATGCAAGTACAGCCATTTGTCTCAATGATACCATAGAAGAGTACCAAGATCCACCTCAGGCCTCCACACCATATGACACAACTGAGGAGAAACAGCCATGATAAACCATGATCACAAGATCTAGGTCCAAAGAGGTCAATATGAGCGAGCAAAGTAAACTCTATTAACCCGATGCATTGATGGTGTATATGTTGAACATGTAAACACATTTATACCGGGTGGCCACGATATTAGAGCTAGAAAGAAAAAACAAACTTTATTATATGAAAACCGTACATGGAGATTTCAGGAAAAATATTTTTAAGGTTCTCAGTATACAGAGTGTGTGAATACTAAAACTCATGGGATCAAAACTCGAGATTATTAAATGCAAAAATGGGCCATATTGTACTACATTTTAAACAGAAGATAATTCTCGACATTTTGACGAAACAATTGTTTTGATCATTTTGATCATTTTATTTAGTTTCATTTAAATTCACTATAAATGTAGAGTGGCTACAGAGAGTATGTGTAGATGCACTGTAGATGTCGATGTAAGGTGACACACAACTCGTCAGGTGACTCTGACTCTAGTTTCAGTAATTTGATTCATTGCTCTGATTAACTCGGTGACAAGGCTAGGCCATCTGCCAGTAGCAGTGTATAGCAGACCACGACCTACTTGCACCTTGTTGCTGCATCATGTTTACCAACATTATCGGCTTTTTATGCTGCAATTTCTGATACTTATAATGACGTGTATTGTCACTAGGTTCTGGAAACTGTTACGGACGATGCAGCACGTATTTAAGTTTTGAAAAAATATGAAAAGGGTGAGACGTCAAAATGTTCTGGATTAAACCTATTTCAATTCAACGGTTATCTAAGTACGGACTAGCCTTCAGTTTAGCTTGGCAAAGGTAATCCCTTCAGTGGTAATCACAACTAAGGCGAAGGTAATCAGTAACTCCATTGATCTACGCTTAGCAACTTAATTGAGGGTGGAAAAACAATTACGAATAATAAAATTTGATCGCCAATCAAGTTGTTGTAACAATTGAAAAAAACTCAATATCCTACAAGCAATATCGGACGACGTCCTTGTGCAGTCCGTGGTGGCGTGGGCGGAGGACCTTGCAGCACCCACTTGCCTTGCTCTGTGCACACACACCAAATGGCAGTTAATTATTATAAAATTTCCTTTGGAAAAAGAGATATTCATGCCATCAGCATGGTTAGACCCAGGCCCGGGATAGTGAAATGAGCACCGATCCTGACCCCAGAACACTTTTGAGCATTTGTTCAAAACTGTATATACATATGTAGATATGGGTATCGTCTGTACAGGTTGCATTTCTTGTCCGATTTTCAACAAATTTGGTACACATGATCCCTTTGTAACTTTCTCGGTCGAGTTGGTTAGCCACAAAGTCGGACTACCGGAGATTATCATCAAAAAGGGGTTTCAATGTTCTAAAAACAGTAAATTTCGTCTGATGTTGTTGAAATTTGAAATTGATGTGTATTTTGTTACTGTATATTAATGTACCAAAAGTTATGAAAATTCATCACGTTGCGACCAAAAAAGCGACCGTGAAAAATAGCGACCACAAAAGTGACTTTTCGCTGTAACAACGGAATAAGTAGCCCGATTTGATTGAAATGTGAAATGTGTTTTCCTTTCCATGCTATGTAGTATAACTTCCAGTAAAAACCCCATAAGTCTGAGGCTCGTGATCAAACAGGAGGTCAAGCCGAGTCCAGAGACCGAAGGGAGGGTGTGAGCGTAGCGAACAGCCTCTTAACGCCTGTGGTCATACAGGAGGCCAAGATGAGGTCGAAGGCCGAAGCGAACCTGTGAGTGGAGCGAATTAGATTAACAATTTACATAGGAAATTCGACTCACTCATGCCAGCTGCGCTTTAGCACTTAGCTGCGTGTCGGCCTTGTTTAGATTATTTATATAATCCTTTGATGGTTGGCAGGTTGGGTTTTTTGGAGAGATGGTTTTAATTCTGTGTATTAATAGGTTTATTTTTGTACCCATCGTTGACCATTTGTAAATACATTATTTAATAAAGAATTTTCATCAAAAATATAGCTAATTATTTACATTGAAAATTCAAATAAAACTAAAAGTAGTCGAACAAAAGTAAAAGCAGTGTTGAGCTTCTTAACTAGTACCGAGTCGAGAATAGCAAAACCTCACTTATATACTCGTAGTTAATGGTTTGTTGGTCAACGAATTGGCTTTTGTTAATTTTTGCTACAGAAGGTTGATTTTCGCGCAAATGTTTAACAAATCATCTAACTAATTAATCGAAATCGGATTAATATAAATATAAGCAGTTTTGACTTCCTAAGCTCCTCCCCCTGTATGCGCAACGCAAGGAGAGGTAGGCTATGTGAGTGCAAGTGGCTGGCCGCCACACGTCTAGCCAACCTGCCATTGCTTTGCTACTAGTTATGCTAATGTGCAAAAATGCTGACAGAAAGCAAATATTTTGTAGGCCACTAAATACTGGTTATTGACAGGTCGGCAATGACATTTCCATCATCGCTACAGCACCAGCCGTCTGATTGCAGTTCCAGAATAGAAATTACACTCGTTACAGCAGAATAATTCCTCGATTTACTAAAACCTGCCAATTTGAGCAAGATTTGAATAAATTAGTCTTGTGGATGTGTTACCCTGGTCTTTATAAACGACCAGTTTGTTATACTCCAGTTCCTTTCACAAAGATTTCTACTGTTGTGTGATTCCAAAGGTCCCGAGTGATGCCAGCTAAACTCATCAGTCTCAAACTATTACGATAACCAATCATTAGTAAAAACCATTTCGGATACAGAGACTTGACTATTTATAGAACACTATATATTTACTAATTATTTTAATATTGATCAACAAACTAGCTTTTCTTAAAGTATGTTCTATTCGTATAGAAAACTAAAAGTTCCGAAAATGTATTACACTGAAATAAACCTCTAATAGCAAGGGTTTAATAGCCATTAGTGACAGTCGAAGCATTTCGGTACAATGTTACATTGAATTAAAACTGTTTTAGTAATGAGCTTTCGCTTTGCATTTCAACTTTGAAATTGCGATGAGAGCAAACTGGCTTGACAACTTATATTTGGTTCAATTCGATAAGGTAGTTTTCCTTCTTACGACAAAGCGTTGCAACACTATGTAGATTACGTTATACATGAAAACATGTAAAGATGTGTCGAATGTGGTTCACACAAATGAGTTCTTTCAATCTTGGTGTGAAAGTCAGGTATCAAGTTTGCATAAATATTTCCCCCTTACTCCACCTTTCCCAGAATGTCGGTAAACAAATACTCTTGCTCTCTTTTAATATGCAGATTTTACATTTACATAACACTAATTGATTTCCTTGAAAGGAAAATATTTGCATTAGCGACAGGCCTTCAGTAGTCAAATGTTTCAACCTCAGACTGTACTGTGGCAAGTGGTTAAATCTTTCTCTGTAATGATTACATTACTGTGAATAGTCCTACAGCAAAAAAAGGTTTGTCGCAATAATCCTTTCGATTTTTCATTTATTGTCTGAGGTCGTACATCCTTTTTAATTTTAATCGATCAAACCCATCACTAACTTTAAAAATACGACTCTTTCTATATAGTTTTATTCCAATATTTTATAAAACCTTTAGCCGTGTCACATTTGTTTGCTGGCAAGTAGTATCACTCTGTTAGTTTTATGGGTTTTTTAACCACAAACTCTTATGGTTTTGAATGTCAGCGGCTGCGCAAAATCACGATATTAATATTAGGAAATGTGAGATGACAATGTGTCATGTGTTAACCAAGATTGCGGGCTGGGACTGAGCTGAAGGAATCAGCGAGTTCTGAAAGTGTGTCAGAAGTTTGAATTTTAATAAATCTTCTGAAGGAAAACTTTAATAATTTACTTTAATACTTTGCTTTGAGACACCGTCCACTCTTAGAGGGTATTTTAAGGTGAATATAGAATGATGGTGAGTGTGAAGAGTGTTTTGCGGCGGCCTCGGATGTAATCTGATTGATGCCTAACAGGACCATGCTGGACCAGGGAATCAGCGAGCAGCGGGCTACCAGGAGGACGAGGGATGCACCGTGGAGAGAGCGGCGGCCTCGGGTGTGATCTGATTGATGCCTAACAAGACCATGCACGAACAGGGAATCAGCGAGCAGCGGGCTACCAGGAGGACGAGGGATGCACTGTGCAGAGCAGCGGCCTCGGTTGTGATCTGGTTGATGCCTAACAGGACCATGCTGGACCAGGGAATCAGCGAGCAGCGGGCTACCAGGAGGACAGGGATAAACTGTGAGCGGCGGCCTCGGTTGTGATCTGATTGATGCCTAGCAGGACCATGCTGGACCAGGGAATCAGCGAGCAGCGGGCTACCAGGAGGACGAGGGATGCACCGTGCAGAGCGGCGGCCTCGGTGTGATCTGATTGATGCCTAGCAGGACCATGCACGACCAGGGAATCAGCGAGCAGCGGGCTACCAGGAGGACGAGGGATGCACCGTGCAGAGCGGCGGCCTCGGTTGTGATCTGATTGATGCCTAGCAGGACCATGCTGGACCAGGGAATCAGCGAGCAGCGGGCTACCAGGAGGACGAGTGATGCACCGTGCAGAGCGGCGGCCTCGGTTGTGATTTGATTGATGCCTAGCAAGACTATGCTGGACCAGGGAATCAGCGAGCGGCTGGCTACTCGTACCAGGACACGAGGGAATTTACTGTGCAGTGAGCGGCGGCCTCGGCTGTGAATAGATTGATGCTTAGCAGGACCTTGCAGTACCAGGGAATCAGCAAGCAGCGGGCTACTAGGGGACCAGGAGACAGTCCGTGTTTTCGGACTGCACGCACACAAGCGACCTTGCACTGTAAAAGCCGACGACCTTGCACATACTGAACGTGGCGCCGTGCACAACTGCACACTTCACACCGTACTTGATTCATTAGCAGCGACCTCATTCTCGGTAAACATCGCCCCCGCCACTCCAGCTTGTCTAGTTTGCAAATTGCAAACAACTTTGGACTGTCGGACGTCAGAGAGGTAAAGAAAAGTATTGTAAGGGGTACAAATGAAGTATATTGTTAAATGGGTCTAGTTTCCTGTTATGTAGACTGGAGCCTTCTCTAAATCAAACGCCATGGGAGGCTCATAGTAACTACCTTGTCTAACAAACACGAACGAGATAACAAACACAATATTGTATATTCTTGATCTAGATGAGCAGTGGCCTCAAAAGACACACACTTATGGAGAAACAGTAAAGTAAAGAAACAAAGATCTTATAGTATTGGGACTTTTAGAGATTTTGAGATGTTTAGCAATTTTATTAATAACTATCCAAGTGAGAAACATACTAGGCTTGCGTGATAGCTTTTGCATTTAGTAATTACCACTTAAAACTCTCGAAACTTATAATTCAATGGTTGAGTTATAATTAAATATTAATTCTTTCATATGCAAGATATCGCAAAATTATAGCTTGAAAACTCAAACATAGTCCTAAACTTACCCGGTGATGATCAAGTAAAAAGAGCGGGTTGAAGGTAGTAAAAACTATCTTCAAATTGCCAGCAGTTTGGCTTTGCCCGTGTGGTTATACAGGGTTATTAAAAAAAAGGGCCTACCTTCATTATTCTGTAAATTTTATAGTATTATGATGCTTCATGAATAATTTACATATGGTTGAAAAAAGATAACTCCAAAGTGTTGTTTACATACGTTGAGAGGTAATTTCAGCGGTTGATTACCAACAAGATAGTTGCCCTTCAACTCAAGATATTTTTGTTCTTCAATTTTTCAAAAGCTATTAAGTTAGTAGCGAAAGTTTCCTCGTAGATTTGTGTTTTCGTCGTGTCTTTTCCGTGCCCTTCTGCCAAAAAATCTAGTTGACCTGCCGAACCGTATCATAGCTGCAGTCAATGCCATAAATCAATATTTACTTCGTGATGTGTGAAAAGAGTTTGATAACTGACTAAACTTTTGCCGAGCAGTCAAGGGATGTACAAGAGTGTACCAAGGAAGACAAACTTTGAAAAGTACTATTTTTACCAGTATTTAGTTTATGTATATCTAAGTAATAGTTAATTTAGTTGAATTGTATGACAATAAGACTTTAAAATAACCTTGTATATAAGTGTTTTATAAAAAGAATTTAAAAATATGTCTAAATTTAAAATATTGACAACGCAAACAGTTTAAAGTTTTTACGGCAGAATAAATGTCACGAATAACAACTATTATTTTAAACGTCTAAGATTAAGTTTTCCATCAAGGGTTGCAAATCACAGTCACGTACCAAATGTAGCTAATCAATACTACGATCTCCTATCACAAGTTAACGGTTACTACCACCAGTGAAACAACAGTTCTACCAACAACAATGAGATCCTAACGATACGCAGCTGTCGCAATTACCATCGCAATCAACACCTACAACTACAAGAACACACCTAGCAGTCGACTTAACGTACTTCACTTCATTTCTGTTTCTCCTATTCGGAGCAAAAAGCATCTACAAAGATTCGCTAGCGGACTCGGTTGGCAGCTAGAGCCTTAACTTCTCCTCATTTTTCCCCGCTCCGTCCACTGTCCTTCTCCATGTTATTCTTAGCCGAAATCTTCTTCTACATCCTTGGGAATTCCAGTTCAAAGCCTATTTTCCAACTGCCTCTGCCTTTTTCCTTAAAGTTTGTCAAAACCAATTCCATTTCCTTCTTTTTATCTGCTTTCTTATTTCTTCTTCACCAGCTCTTTCCCATATAGTTTCATTGGACACGACTTTCAGGAAATTTTGAGGATCCTTTGTAGGCATCTATTTACAAAGACTTGTAGTTTTCTTGTAATGGCTGTGTCACTTTCCATGTCTCACATCCGTAGAAACGTACTGACTTCACGTTGCTGTTAAAATTCGTATCTTCGTTTTCTGAGATATCTCTCGTGCTTTCCACACATGATACAACTGAATAAAAGCAAAGAGGCTTTTCGTACTTCGACCTTAACATCTCCATCGGCTCCTCCATCTGTCGTCACGATACTCCCAAAATACGTAAACTTGTCAACTTCTCCTGCATCATCTTGAACAGTATAGAACAACCTATCGAATCTTACATTCGCTCTAATGGATTGTGTGTGACACCTACACTACAAGAACACGCTGCCAGAGCTAGACGCTCACGATCTAGTAGTTACTGGGCTCATATATCGCGCGACCCTGACCCTCGTGTCCGTACCTAAGGTGATTTATCCAAAAGCGCGGAAAGCGTCTGGACCTTGGCCCATTTCCTGGGAGGCCAGAGCTTCCGTACTGTAGATTGACCATTGTTCCCGGCCTAAGTAGTTGAGAGTAGTTTGTTACTGCTGGTACAGTACTTTGTTTTAATGAAGTACTGTAGATAGTGTGTTATTAGGATCGGGTCAGGATTCAAGGTGACAGTAAACATACTGGAAACATTTAAGCTTACATTTAGATAAGCTGTACAATATATGTGTCTATTTTCGTTGATGGTGTTTAAAAGGTTGTATGCATGCAACGGAATGTTTTTATTTAACCGCACGTTTATATTGAAGTTTTAACCTTGAACTTTTATTTATCAGTGAAAAAATAACAATTTTGGAATAAACCAACAACCGTAATTTAAATATATTACGGAAATTTTAACTGTACTGTTTTTATATTACAGAGGAAAAAGAATGTATAACTGCGGACATTTTCCTTCGTTAGTAAACAAGGAAAAGACGATGTTTCGGGATATACAATTTCATCCCATCTTCAGTTAAATAGTAATCTCATAATTCACGCTCACCACCAAATTGATAATTCTCGCTACCAAATAAATTAGTGATACAATTGATTTTTTCTTCGATACCGTTTATACTAAGTACCGAAGAATCAAATCAATGTTATTACTAATTTATATTTTGGTAGCTAGATTTATCCATTCTGGTATTTTTTACCATGAATTAATGAGTAAAATCAACATGAAGTGTAAAGCTATGGTGACCACTTTTTATGGCCGTAATATTACGGTGAATTTTACTTTCAATGTAACCGTGTGAGAGCGGCCACCGTACTTTAGGAAAACACTCCCATGTATAATTACATTGAAAACAGTTCAACGCCGTAACATAGCGGCCACCGTACTTTAGGAAAACACTCCCATATATAATTACATTGAATAGTTATAGCTTAAAATAAAAACAGAGTTTTGCTTCTTAGTTGAGGACGAAGGCTAAATGTCCACTCATATAGGTACTGTTTCTAACACCAAGTTTTACAAAACTAAATATTTCAGGTTTAGAATATAATTACTAAGTAAGGTAAAACATAATTATAACAACGGTAGTTCAAACAAACCAATTAGCCAATAGTTTATTAACTTAAATTGTACTATTTCTTTGTAGCAAGAAGAAACTCTAGTGGAAACAAAATGTATGTGTACTTTTTGTTTTCTTACCTTGTATAGTCTACCTCCTACAAAATTGAAAAATTGATAACATTAAAACTCGCTCTTTCACATAGCACCCCTAATAGCACTTCAACGACGTTAAACGATTTCCACCGTAACATCGAAATAAATTACGCAGCAATCAATGTGGTCCTGGCTTCCTGCATTCGTAGCCTCGTAAATACATCAATTTAAACTGCAATAACGAGTTTACACCTGGATTGCGCATGGCGAACTCAACCGGTCACCGGCAGACTCTGTGCATATGGCAGGCGTACGTACATGGTACTCAGTGTGAAGCATGGGATTCTCCATAACTCAAGGATATAATCTGATGTGTCGTTTTCAATCTACACCATTCAACGATGGAATATGATGTGTCGTCTTTCAATCTCCATAATTCAATGATGGAATCTGATGTGTTGTCTTTCAATCTCTGTCATTCAACGATAGAATCTGATGGTTGTCTTTCAATCTCTATCATTCAATGATGGAATCTGATGTGTTGTCTTTCAATCTCTGTCATTCAACGATGGAATCTGATGTGTTGTCTTTCAATCTCTATCATTCAACGATGGAATCTGATGGGTTGTCTTTCAATCTCTATCATTCAATGATGGAATCTGATGTGTTGTCTTTCAATCTCTATCATTCAACGATGGAATCTGATGTGTTGTCTTTCAATCTCTATAATTCAACGATGGAATCTGATGTGTTGTCTTTCAATACTGAAACTGTTAGCTTTGATACCTAAAATTTCAGAATGAGAGTGTGATTGCCATGTCCAATTTACTGGAATTATTACTTCAGTGTGAAAATTAATTTGGAGGTTATATTGAATTTCGGTGGAGAGACAAATATTTCAAAACACTTTTTTAAGTTGAAATACCAATTTTACCGTAACATGAATTATTGAATTTCACACTTTAAAGATTCAACTTTCCACTTTTTGGTCGTGGTTTGAAGCAGTAAGTTTCAAACTGTAATGTTGCGGCTTTTTTGGCCACGCAAGGAGAATTGAGTCAACGTTTCGACGGGGAACCTGTGTGCTCCAAATGGGATTTCCAATAATACACATTCCGAACCGAAGAACTGCGCAAACCCCATTAGGCTGCAAAATATGAAAATTAAGATATTAAATATTACTTTTAATTTTCTTTCATATTTACTGAATTGAGCTAACTAATTTCCAGCCTATCGACAAGAAGATCACAATATGCCTCTTCTTGATGAACCAGTCCGAAGAATACTTTTTGTGTTTATACCAACGTTCTTAGATGTTATCATTTGTGGTTGGAAAAGAAATTACGTTATGGTACAAGGTAATTCCTATGTCAGCCTCGTTTTCGGTTTCAACCTTTTCGAGCATCTTTCAATGGCTTCCTTAAAAATTGAAGTTAACTAATGTATGATCAGTTTTTTGAAACATTCGACTGAAAAGCTTACCATTCTGTAATGGAAGACACAAAACCACTATCTTTGACATCAAGAACTTCAGTTGACCATATGCTCAATCATAAAATCTCATCATTGTTGAACTTGACTGAAATAACCCAACCATAAACCAAAATCAGTGAACACCACTAGGTAAAATTACACCAAATACGAGTATACTCCAAAACAAAATATACTCGTAGTATAACTCTATAACACTTCCTCATCTCAGATTATCTCAGGCAGATCCCAGCAGGTATCGATAGAGATCTGGAACTGACTGCCAAGTGTGGGTCTCAAGCCTAGGCTCGCTTATCACCGATCTTATCACCGCTTGATCAAGCGATAAATCAAACTGTCTTCTGAGCTGTTGTGTGGGCTGCGAGGCCCTTTCATAGGAAATATCTCTTTTTCGCTTCCTTTTTAGACTTTGACGGTATGACCCACACTCTCGGGTTTCCTCCGTTGACTTGAAAAAAAAGCTTAAGTCCTTTCGGACCTTTAGTAAGTAGGCATAAAAGCTGAAGTGGGTCTTTTGCTGACGTTTACATAAAAGCAAGATTTTCACTGAGATTGATAGACCATTAAATTATAATATTAATTAAGGCAGTGGTAGCGTTGTAAATTGATCACAAGTTTACACGATTCTTAATTAAGCTACAGCGAATTGTTAGGGAATTTTTTGGCAGCTGATCATTATAGTAGGCCTCTCTTATTTACATTTTCCAAATCCCCAGAAGTTTCTGGGTTGAAATCGACAGAGTGTGGGTTGAATTAAGTTAACAAGTGTCCCATTTGATACCACATAGAAACACTGCAATCAAGTAATGCATGAAATGTCTTCATCCTCGAGACAATTTATACCATCAATAATTTGTGTTATCGACACCAAAACCGACGATTTCCTGACAACCATGATGACTGGACACTTTAAAAGTGGAACTCTACACCTGTAGATAGCTGTTGTAGGCATCATTAGTGCAGTTAGAACAGCGATGAATATGCCTTAGTGAGGTAACATTACGTTTATTTATACATTTTTGTTATAGGGATTGTAGTTAATAATAAATGAGAAATAACAAAATCATACGGACTCAAACAGTAATTTTCAAGTAGTTCCTTTAAATTAACTAAAGTAAGTGTTGGAATCGCCTCAGGTGTCAAATGTATACTTATTTATCAGTACCTGTTTCAAAACAGTTTCATAAAACGAAATATTTTAAACTCTCTAATCTAATTCCAACTCTCATAACATTTATAGTCAAGCAGCAACTGTGTTAACAAAAATAATATTATTGCTGGTAAGTACCAACTCTTTTTCTATCTCAAAGAAAAACTAACGGGAAGAGACTTGGCCAGAAGGATATGGCTTCAAATTTGAGAACGAGTGTGGTGCGAGACAACTACTAACAACATGTGAACATGTTGCAATACAAGCTTAGTACGTGATAAAACAAGGTGCAGTGAACTGGGCACAAGTCGTGGGCTGGATAGTGTCCTCACAATTACTGAGAGGTAGTGGGAGCAACTGACTCATAAACCCACTTTACATAACCTAGATAACGTGGCTCAAATGGAATCTAGTTCCGATATTCTTATGGGTCATTAGTCCATAATTTTATTAGGTCTTATGTCCATATCCAGCCGAGAAATTATTGTCGTGTAGGAAATAAGGAAGCGCAGGAATGCTCTAAGGCGTATTCTCGGGTCGTTGGCATAGGTTATGGGAAACCTGGATTAAGAACAAAGGAAACCTGTTCGATGAGACGTGAACGCCTGATAACAATGAAGCCGCTTAGCGTCTGTAAATAGTGGAGCTGCAATAGAGGTGCCAATCATAAAAAAATTGTAAACAATGAAAAGTAACAATTATTTTGATGATTCCATTATTTTGAAACACTTTCTTACTTTTTATTTCATTATGTTCCACATCGGCACACCCGTCATCGCAAGTGGATTTGGCACCTTCTGTCCTCAAATATTGTTGGTACATTCCACATTTGTCTGGGTTGAACGTCCTGAGTGATGATGTGGAAGAGATAAGACTAAGATCGTTCATAAAAGACAAAATTGTAATACTCCCGAAGAGAAATATCTATTGAAGAATTTCTTTAATATATCGGAGCCACAGTTAGGTTTTCAGTTATTACTGGGACAAAACTATATAATGTTCCCCGTGTAAACTTTCCTGTAAAGCCTACAGTTAACGAGTTCCCACTGGTGGCCTGTATATACTCGTATCCTTGTTTGCTCGCGCCCCCTACTTACTGTCAGACCTCAGCACTGCAATTTTCTAAACCTGACCCGCTTGACGTTGACATTGTAATTCTACATCTGAAAATATAGGTTGTTTCGGCAAATAAAAGAACATTACTTGATAAGTTAATTGTGTTGGTCAAACGGTTTTAGGAAATCGAGGTTTCAAAATGTTCGGTAAAAGGAGGATTATTATTTTTAAATATTGTATTGCTGATTGCCTTAACTCAGAGTGTTTTCTACGTTACATTAAGTCACCGCAATACTTAAATACTAATTATGGTTTTAAAAATACAAAGGTAGTTGATTTTTAAACTATTGAAATTGGTCGTTGACACATTTAAACGCAATGATATCAAGATCGGATATTTATTAAAATTATTTAACTTTTTTTTTGAGCGCGGTTTAGTGGACTCCGGAGCTCATCACTTGCGGGTTTGACCCCCGCAATCACCACTAACAATTTGATGTGACTATGGATGAGGATCTTCTTCTGTTGGTTCGGCAATGTTTAATCCTCTTATACCAATCATGACGTGACCGACATTCTTCATTAAAAGCCCTTGTGACACCTGAAAAGTTTCATTAAAGGGTTTGTTCAATTTCACACAAACGCGTTAATCTTCTTTCACATTAATTTTATGAAATAAAAGTCACTAGAATAAAAAAAAATGCCTCAAGTAAAACTTTTTTTTTTATTTCAAACTTATGTGGTTTGTCATACTGTAGTAAATTAAAATTAAACTTTTGGGTTAACCACAATGAAAAAACAGTGTTTGTCCACCCCAAAATAAGAGTAGATGTGTGTGGTCAAAATGGCGGCTAAAAACGTGTTTTATTTTTTCGAGCAGATAAATGGACATGGTCGCTATCAAGGTTTGCAAAATCAATCTTGTAGCACATAGTTTTTAAAGTATGATCACCCAAAGTCTGAATTTGTAAGTGTTCCACAAATTTGAAAACGATAGCTACCACCTTCATTTATCTGCTCAAAAATGAAACTCGTTTTGAGCCACCATTTTGAACAAAGGGCGTCGTAAATTCTGTTTAATTGTATCAATAAGTTTGTATTTTATACCCTTTAAAATGAGTGGTCAAATGACGGGGCAAATTAAAAATTTCAAAGGGCCCCACTACCCCTATATTTTGGATGGGGACAAACCCCCAAAATATGTTAAATGGATCAGTAAAGTTCAGTTGACCCATTATAAAATATATGCCAAAGCGCGTTCAAAAATTGGCATTTATTAAAAGTTAAAGGGGGGACAACTTTAAGACACAAGACATACTTTAACTTTCTATTGAGTAAAAGATAAGCAAGTGCATGATATAGTTGCACATTATTGCAGTTGGGAGAACTGACAGAGATTGAGGATATAAAGTTGACATTTTAGAAACCAGAAAAGGCACAAGTAAAGGATTAGATCACGTGTTTCCAGCTGCAACGCATGTAGCAAACACTGGGGAGAAAGCATTGCGAGCTTATCTAAATAATAAACTATTGTGGATCAGCGGGCAAGCATTGTGTTTACAAAGATAGCTAGGTGCACAGTAGGGCAGAGGTAGCTGCAGGGTGCTTGTAAACTAACAACCGATACAGTACCACCACTGATAACAACTTCCTTGGTGCCTAGCTACTATTAGTAATATCACCAGATCTTTATTTCTTCATTAATGTCCAACCTGTTTCATTTTGATTGATTGAAGTTATATACTTGGTTTCTTAGCCTGTATGAGCTCCCTTACGTAATGATTATTGATTTTAAAATTTAATTTTGTGATGCAGTGAATTTGATGTAAGTTGTAGAAATAGGATTTTGACCATTTTAGTCGTTTTATTAAATAGTAATTATTGTAATATAACATAACTAATTTATAATAGCTATACTTTTTACTCCATTTACAAAATTAAAAAACTCTGACCGGCATAAAACCTTTTTATGCACCAAAGATCTGTAAAATACGAGTACGTGATGGTTTAAGGCAACTGTAGACGCCATATAAATTCCTTGTAGTATTAAGGAATACTTTCAAAAATATATACCGAGAGCAGAAAGTTAGTGATATCATATTACAGTTTTACAATTAGCAAGACTGTCGGAAGAGATCGATCGTTTATATGTAACAGATGTTGGCACAGCTGATTTTGTGATCAGCTGATGAGGTGATGGGATTTAGCTCAGCTGAGCAGAGAGCTCTTCAATAAGACGCCTAACCCGCGAAGGTGGGGCTTTTTGCGTTTCGTGATACATCGTGATGAAATCGTCCAACAAACTATATTTTTGGTAAAAAGAAGAAACGGACTTCCTTTACTCAACAGGAGTAGTTTTTCTTCAGAAGTGGCAGGTAAAGTCCGTTTCTTCTTTTTACCAAATTGCTCTCCGCCACTATTATGAACTTTCAAACTATCTTCGATCTAAATTGTTTGTTGATGTTATAAGATACAGCAGCAGAAAAGAGAAACCCAACGGTGAACAAAAGAAATGAAATAATCCCGTACAATTTTTGTAGTGAACAGAACGTCTACATTTTTTTTAAATGTATTAACATTGTCTCTATTCTTACTCGTAATATTATTATCATTTGGTTTAAATTATAGAGGTACCTCTTAAAACAGTCTCTCTCGTCATCGATTGGAACCAACGGGACTCCCAAACCACGGAATCAGTCAACGCATCGAATAATGACATATTACAATTGAAGGATATTATTGAAATGTAAACAATCGGCCTCAGGCTTTACGACGATTCAAAAATGTTTTCCGATCATTTAACTGGACTTTTACATGTAAATGTTTTGTTAATTTTTCTTCTGATGAGAGTTGGTTTGATACATAACGCTTTGATACTTTTATTTGAGACACCGACCACTCTTTGAGGTTATTTTAAAATGAATATGGCATTATGGTGAGTGTTTTTGATGGATGATGAGGTTCTTGCTACAAACTAAGGCCGACTGTTCTCCAGATTGAAACATCAAGTTCATTAACTAATAGCCCAACGACAATGAAATGGACCAACGGCTTAACGTGACTTCCGAACTACGGGGAGTGGCCATCGTGAAAAGCTATCACAACAGCCGGGAATCGAACCCGAGCTGATTTGGTACCAAGCGCACACTACACCACTGAGCTATTGCCACCTCCAGATATATGTTTCCCATCTGTCCCCAGTGCAAAAGGTTGGTCTATCAATCTATGAACCCCACTTGTGAAATTCGATGATACTTAATGTTACCATTAGATTTTCCTCAAGATCATCAAAAGATGACTATTGCAAAGGAGTGGAATTAGCACCCGAATATAATGCAGGTAAGCAAAGCAACACTACTGTACACTGTGCATTGAATGACACGAGTTATACAATCTCAGATCACTATCACAGTTGTACTTCCATCATCTCAGCTGTAATTACACTGCTTGCACGTACGCTCCGTTGAGTTATAGTAATGCGGAACCGCGTAGCCAGTAATCATACTGCGCATGCGCTCCCGAGTCCCCACTTCTGTCAATAATCAGTTTAAAATGGGGTTTCCGTTGATTTGCAACTAAATTTTATAAGGAGCCCAAACATGTATCCATTGTGCTTGGCTAAAGTGCAATGGCATAAATGATTTTATAGTTATTCAGATGGGTGAAGATTGTTCTAAACTTTGGACGATTGAACCATACACGTTGAAATATCAGGGTAAGGTAAGTAAATAAATCGTTTACTGCATAAGCAAAGTCGTACCACAATCATCATCTGGTTACTTTCCATTCGTCTGACATCGAAGTCAAGCAACAATATTTCCATTCATGCTCGCATTGTTCGAATTATTCCATCATAATCCGGTAAGTCTATCGGAACACGCACTACCATCATGTGCATATGCTCGTCTGTACTGTAAAACACCTGTGCTACAATCAAAATATTTTTGAAACGGATTTTAAATACCTTTGGAATTGGAGCATTCTTTTCGAAAATGGAAACCTGGTGACAAAGGGAACCCCTTCCTGTGGAGGCAAACGTTCGCGAACTACCGTTCTGTCTTTCACAGTTCGATAGTTGCCCCTGCCTCTTATAACGCCTCTCATTCTCATGATAACGAACGTCACTTCCTCTCATAATATCGCACTTTGACAAGAGATATGTCTCAGTTGAGAAAAGAAGAATGTCAAAACTTTAAATTTTGAAATGGTGGTCTGCAAGACCTGCGCAGTTTTGGAGAATACAAGTTCTGAAACAACGTTTGCTGAAAAAATGGTTCCAAAATATACCGCCATCAGTGTTTGAGTTGGGCAATATTTTGGGCAAGACTTTTGGTAAGAACACGACTACGTTCGCATTAAAATTTACCTCGAACAACTGCTCAGTACCCCTACACGTTATCATGGGTTTCAGCGTGGTTTTGAAGCGGATGCCGATCGAAATTTCGGTAGTGACATTATGATACACTATGCAAAACTGTATCTCGCATATTAAAAATGGAAATGCAATCGGAAGGTGTCAATGAAAAATACAGTTTTCAGAACCAACCTTCATAAGTTGCAAGTACAAAATACGATCTTGTAAACGACAACCTTGAAGCTAAGCTTGCGACAAAGTAACAAACCCAAGGCCGTAACTTGTGCTACCTCGAAAGGCAAAACTAACATAAAATCTAGCAAGGTACCGATCTAAGCGTAAAGTACGGTTGTTAATATATAGCAATCAGGCCACTAGCTGTAGGCAGCGCATAACAACCGGGATCAAGGATTGGTTTATCACATATAATATGGGCTCAAAATAGCGGCGTTGTGTACCTAATCCAACGTGACTCTCCTGCCTTGCCTTTGCTTTCGGAGACTGACCTCTCACTCGCATAAACTCACCAGGACGTGTTGTGAAACCCTCCCCACCCCCACACATTGACTAACAACTGGAGTTACTGATAGTTACAACGCTGAAATAGGGCATATCCCGGTGTAAAGTAAGTTCTCAGCTCCAATTGAAAGGTTTAGAACCAAAGCCGTGGGTGAAAGGTGGTTTTACAATGTTTTGCATTTTAATGTAAAGTCTTACTGCGCTGTGACATTCAGCGAATATCCAGAAGGTGGGGAGTTCTAAGAAATTGCAGCAGTGAATAAGAAATAGAGGGTCACACGTTGAATGGCATTAAGTTACAGTATTTTATATAGTTTATAAAAAGGGCTTACACGTTTTATCCCTTATGCTATTTAATATTAAATTAATTTGTTAAATACATTATTTAAACTAGTTATAAAGGCAACTTAGATTATAGGGTTTCAAGGTGACTTCGAAACATACCCATTACAATCAAGGTGCGGCATGACTGTTAGAGTAAGGCAACCTTAGTTGTCGAGTACTAGTTTAAGCTACTTATAAATCAGTTTCAGTTTTCTAAAAGCCCCCGACAACTTTTAAGTCATGTAAAGAAGGAACTACAAAAGCACTAAGTTGAGATTTAACCTTACTTCAGCCGAACCCACTTCTACCTCAATATAAACTTATTTCCCGGACTACTTTCACTGATAGATTACCTCCGCAAGAGGCCATACACAGCACGACCCATTTAAACTAAGTGGCCACGGTTAATTAATGATATTTGCTTAATGTAAACAAGGGAAATGTCCTTAGATATAATTGAAGAGTAGGCGGTAGTCTCAGGAGGTAGTGGGCCGCAGTCACCGTAACACCGTCTTCACGACGCGTGAGACAGAGGGAACAATCACGTTAAGTGCTCAGAGGATAATGTTATAGTAAGTAGATCACTTATTGATGCCAAACGGCTGAGGTAGGAAAATCAACATACTTTGGCAGTTCAAGCACGGATAGCGCTGCAAGGGAATTCTTTTAAGAGTTTCAGGTAGAGCCACTGAAGCACGCGCAAGTTCGTTCGTTCTCGAAAATCGCACGATTTGGTCACATTTAACTCATCGACAACGGACAAACTCGAGCATGTGGAGCCGAGGTAGGTAAAATATGTCGAGAAATGGCAGCCTTCGCAGCGCCAGTAATTTGTTTTGTTCATATCGTTTTATTGATTCAGTATAACCCACGCTCCATCCCTAATTTAACCTAAGTAAACATCAAAATCCACAGAAAATTAATATTATTTTGCGGTTCAGGAACCAGAAAGACAGTCGTCAATTAGTCTTCAAACTTCAATCTATCTATGAAATCCTGTTAAACATTGGATGCTCATCAACAAAATTCACTGGGTGATGTTTGGGCAACAATGTGGGAAAGAATTGGCCGACTCGCTGTGGCCCCGCTTGTCTCGCTGTTGTGCAGCAGTTTGTCAGTTTATGCGCACCCTGTCACTGACTGACTGACTAACAGGTCCACAGACTTGATCTACTTTCTCACTACCTCACACGCCCTGCAACACAATCATTTAACTAATTTAACTTAAGTGACGACAAAGGATAGTTTTACTCTTACAAATAAGGCCAATGCAGGTTAATATTTTTAAGTGACGATGCAGAGGGTCGCATAATTCAACAAATGCCGCTGTTATACATAAATAGTGTTACTGTAACGTTAAAACTTTTGAATGAAGGGTCCATATATTATTAAATGATAGCGATTAGAAGCCCTTATTTCACTTTTATCTCAAAAGGTCAAGATGCTTTAAAAGTAGAGGTGATATTGTAACTAATAATGATTACTCAACTAGAAGTCAAGCTCAGAGTCTCGTTCATAGACCAAGGCCTGAACTTTCATGGTGTTTTAGGCCCTAAAATATACAATATTTTGCCTTTTGAATTTAAATAATACCGAAAATATTGTGTAAAACTAACGAGTTGGTTGGTGTTGCACTGTTACGCGACAATAAAGATACAGTCGTTTGAGTAGTTAAAAATCTTGTATAACATTCCAAATAATTATGTTGATTCTAAATGTCCATTCTTTTCCATGTTATAAATCTGTCTTCATCCTGAATCTCGGAATTTAATTATTTCGATATTATTCTTAGAACTTGTTTCTACAGAAGTGATATATTTTCTGAACGTGAGATTAAGTACATCCGTATAGTATTTCAATCTCGGGGCATATTTTATTATCCTTCTGCAATTTTAAGGTAAATACTAGTTAAAGTATGTGACTGACTGTTCACAGCTGGTGCTCACCGGCCATTGGAGAACGTGACATGGCATCAAGCTCTGCACTAGTCTAATCTAAGTAGTCCAACACCAACACCTCACCTAATGATGCACTGACCCTGCGCAGAGCTGTGCTCGCACGCACATCTAGGTTAATTGCTGTATTTGGGAACCATTTGTCAAAAATCCGTACACAGATAAATACACTTAATGTGTTCTTGTGAAAGTTTCTGTGTCTGTAACTAATTTCTAATCAAGCGCCTGCCAATGTTATTTGAAAGTGCTCGTTCTGGACTTGCTGTTACTTGTTATACAGTCGTGTGTTGTTAAAAAGTCGTGTGTTAAAAAATTATACTTTTGAGATATTCGTTGTGGATTAAGAGATAGAACTCGAGTGGTGTTTAAATGGCATGGGAATTTAACATGGAACTATAACATGGCAAACAAAGTTTTAAATAGGTAAATGAACTAAAACTTGGAAACTACTCTAAAGCTTTCGCGGCCTGTGTCACAACTTCTTCCGTAGTCCGCGTTCTTCTTTACACTGCGCCAAAACACCATTATAATTCGTTTCAAATATTACGGTCTCACTACCGAAAGACTTATTCATGATCGTAGAAGTCTTTTCGGTAGTGTCACAGCTAATAAAAATTATTTCCTGAATAATTTGAAAATTAAAGAGATGTTATAGTTTAATGAAATTTTTTCGGCCGATCAGTGACTGAGGATGGTACTTCGCAGTAAGACCGAAATATTTCACACGAATTATATTAATGTTTTGACGCCGTGTGAACTAAAAGAACTAGATTAAATACAATCTTTGGGGGTAGCAAATAGTTAACTTTATGAGTCCGTTTGAGACTAATCACGGAACACTCTAAATTGACAAGGGATAGAGGTCAAGATGAAACTCAAATAAACTGCAAGAACGGAAAACAAATAAAACAAGTAATTGCAGTCAAAAAGGGTAAAAGTATTTAATATTACGAAACTGAAGATATGCTCTACTAAAATCAATTCTACGAATTCAACCAACATTTTACAAGGAACTGTGTCCAACCATAAGGTAAACAGATAATTGCAGCATAAATAATTTCTGGCGCCAATAACATCTGACACGCATATTAATCTGGAGTTATGAAGTGGGTGAAGGTTTCAGATAGAGCTCCGTCCCTTGTTTGCAATAATAATAGACTAATAGAGCGAAGGCACGCGCTCTCCTGACCCCTGTCCTTATGTGGTCGCCACCTCGGCTCCTACACCAATACAGTACTAAGAATAGTTACACGTTTTATTGTTTGATCGTGTTTGCAGAGTTGGGTATTAGTGTTATACAGACTGTTCAGAAAAAACTGGTCAGGACTATGGGATATGGTTGTTTAGGTAAAAACTGAGAAGAAATTTCTCTACATGGGACGAAAAATGCTTCATTTCTCCAATAGCCAACATTTTGTGTTTTCACTAATTAATTATTCGTTATATCCCACACCACTTATAGGATTTAGCCCAAACTTAGTATAATTTTGTATTCAAGTATCTTTGGAAAACATACCAGCATTATCAAACTTACCATTTAAAAATTGTGGCTATTTTATGGTATTTTTATGGAATTTCTGATGTTACACCTCAATTAGCGAGTAAACGGTGAGATTTACAATGAAAATGTAAATTACAACAAAGACAGTAATGTTTTAAATGCCTCAAGCAGAGCCACTCAAGTGCGTTCGTTCTCAAAAATCGCACAACTTAGTCAAACTGAAGTCATTGACATCGGACAAACTCAAGCATGTGGAGCCACGGCAGCGCACGCAACGCTATCCGTGCTTGGGCTGCCGAACTATGTTGATTTAGCTGCCTTAACGATGTGCATCTATGCGCCATCTAATTAGGATCGATGCTAATTTCGTGCTCCTGGTCTGGACCTTTCCGTGCTGACGTCATGAATAGCACATTTTCCACTTATGATTTCTTCAAAAAAAGCAGTTTGAATCATTGCAAAAATTCAATGGAGAGAGTCGTGCAGACCAGCGTTCAAAAGTCTCAATATGTTGACTCTTCCCTGTCTCTAAATCCTTGAGACCTGCGTTTTCTTTAAAACCAAATCCCATAAGAGGTGTAGACATACACTCTTATGAAACTAGAGGCAGGGAAAACTACCGGACTGGGCGACACAGAACGGTGGTTTACGAGCGTTTGCCTTCTCAGGCAGGAGCCCGTTTTGTCAACAAATTGCCAAATTCGATAAAATGAGCTCCAACGCCACAGGCTTTCAAGTCTCGTCTAAAAGCAGTTTTGACCGCGAACACTTTCTATAGTTCAGACGAGTTCTTGGCACACCAATGGGAGACTTAGTGAGAAATGGCTACCGGCCTACGGATGCTTAAGTGGGAGAATTCGAATGAATGAGCCGATAAAATATTTAAAACCTGACGAATTTCATAATATGTATTTTCTTAACGAAATAAAATATTTATTTATTTAGCTTATCCATTCAACAATGGTATGCCATATGTATTGTACGATTACAAAAAATATATACCAAAAACATTTTCCTAACCTTATAGCCAATATGATGCAACATGCAACATACCACCCAAGCAACATTGATGATGGAGACGTCGGAGCGGACAGAAGTTGAACCACTTTTTCACCGGTGGAAGTGACAGATTACTCGCCTTGAGAAACTCAACTATCTGCCACTCATTAAACTTTAATGTTGACTGTTCATTAAACTGTCTGTCTAGTATCTATTACAGGCTCACTTAGCTTGACACAACACTTGCAGTGATTGTCTCTGTTGTTGGCAGTTTGTAGCAATTAGTCGTTGTATACAGTCTAGAAAGTTATGGTTTTGTGAGGAAGAAAGAATTCAGGCCGGCCACAACCGCTCAACCTGTCTTGTGGGATTTGCAAACTAACCGTTTGAAATTTTAAATGTTAAGAGCTTGATATTGGAGTGAGTTAAGGCTAAATCACGTGGTTTTGGTGCCTCTTCTGAAGTTTAGAAGGGATTTTGTTTTTATAAAGTCATTACTTATTATTTAATCAATTATTACTTCCATTTAGTTTGCATAGAAATCACAGTAGTTTTGAAGACCTCACTAAATGTGAATGCTGTTGACTAAACATTCTCAAAATAAGCGTTAAAGATATAACAAAACGTATTAACAGAAAAAAAGTTGGATCAAGTCAAGCGTTATCAATAACTTCTTTGGTAACGTAGGCTAATAAATTAACATATGGTGGTTCAGAAGTCACGTTAAGCCGTTTGGTCCATTCCATTGATCGTTGCGCTATTAATGAATGACCCAATCTGGGGAACAGTCGGCCTCAGTTTGTAAAAAGCTACACCTTATCGTCCATCGAAACACTCATCACACTCACCATCATCCATATTCACCTTAAAATACTCTCTAAAAGTGGTCACTGTCTTGTACTGTGAGTATTTCAAACAAATTATAATGATGTTTTGACGCCGTGTGAACTGGAAGAACTAGATTAAATACAATCTTTGGTGGTAGCAAATAGTTACCTTTATGGGTCCGTTTGAGACTAATCACGCAATACACTAAATTGACAAGGGATAGAGGTCAAGAGTATTGTGAGTATTGTACTGTGAGTAACTATGGATACTCAAATAAGTCAAACTCTACAATTCATTACTTTTGCCAGCAATGTCGAGCCATGTAATAAACAAGTAAACATAATATAATTCTATTATTAACAAACATATTCTAAACTAATATTTGATTACAAGATTGGACTCTCTTCATCCCTTTCACTCACACCTGATTGCGAAAGGTGCGCACTACTGCTAGCGACTATTGTGGAAAGTGCTGTAGTTGTGGCCTAGTTGTACATTGTACAATTAGGCAGGCGGAGGGGCTATTGTTCAGTGTTCACATTGAGGGGGTTGGGTCTGTGCAGATAGCCGACAGATAAGGCAGATCAAGATCTTTACTAATGGCGCCACCAGCCGCCCACCACACACACACACACAGCCGGATATAGCACACGCTATACGAGAAATGTTACGCTAACTTCGGATGCAAATTCAGACCTTGGAGCATGAAACGATTGCAAGTCGTGCATAAAGATCGGCCTGCGATATCAGATTTTGAGTGGTTTCGCTTTCAATTTGTAATAGTGGGCGACGCCGCGTTTTGATAGAAATTACGGACGACATCAGGAAAACAGTATCATCATTGGTTTTGCAGCTGAGCCGTCAACGGAAGGAAGATCATTAATTCAATGTTTTGTTCGTACTTAAGATTGCCTACCATGAATAAAGAAAGATTTAGAAGTATATGTACGAGTATTGTATTTTTATGCGAAGAATGTTTCACAAAGTTTTATGGTTTTGTATTTAGGTAATAATGGTCTACAAAGAGCTGAGCCGTGCTATTCTTTTCAGGTTAAACTATTATGAATTTCTTTTGAATTAGTATTCATAACATCAAAACATTTTCCCCAAATAACTGATTTTTAGAGAGCATTTACTAGTAAAACCACAATATTAAAAATCTGAGTCGTCTAATGAAGTCTAACGTAAGTTGATAAACCACTTTCATTTAGCCAGCGGGTGTGATTAGCATAATATTTCACACATTACAGCAGCTGGGCTCTAATCGACCTCAGATTACACTTGTAATGAGTTGTTATCTTTCAATTAGACTGTGATTACTGGACTAGGCTCGATTCACTCGACAGAGTAAACATAACAGCTGAAATGCCTATTTTTACCGCTTGGTACTGCAAGGTTTTGCTAGGTTTAAGTGACCGTCGCAGTGTGTTACAAACTTCAATGCACCCGCTCGTTCAAGTCTCCTCCAAGACGGTAAGTTTTAATTGCTCTATATGCATCATTGAGTTAAATTTTTTAAACTTTTGCATTGATTAAATAGTTTTTAATAAGCATTAAGCCTAATTGACATAGTAAGGTTTTCTCGTATTGTGTGCTTAAAAACTAGTCAACAGGTTGCTAAATTCGATTAAACGTTCTAATCTTTAAGGCATTTAAAACTTGTCTCAAAAAGGTTTTAGTCCTAAAAAAGACTTTACAATACAGACTACGATAATGAGATATTGTGCAGTCTGTGTGGGTAGGTTTTCTATGGATGATTAGAAATTCACGTGCATTATACTGTATTTTCTCACATAATTCAAGAAAATCCCTCATTTGTTCAAGACTATTTCAAGATTATACCTTATCAACTTCAAGGGCGCAAAAAATAACTGTTTGGAAACTATCGAAAGTCAGAAAGCTATAAAAACGGAAAAGAACATTGTAAATTCACAACTTCACTTTGATTCACCTTTACTATCTGGCTTTTAAATTATTATTCTGCAATTTCTAACAGTGTACCTGTTCGTTGGTATCAAAAATTAATATATAAAATATTGTTTATGTTTATCTAATATGTTTATCATATAGTTCCAATATCAATTAGCTTGCAGTTGCTTTTTTTCCATTTTTGTTAGTATTTAAACTAATGATGTTCTAATAAGAAGCAAACATGTCAGCAAACATTTAAAATTTAAAAAGTGGATTTGCAAAAATCACATATTGAATTTAATTCATATTTAACTGTTTCACAAACAATACATTCGACAATACTATTTATTTGTAAAACGTAGAAAATACCCACTTTTAAGGGTTCTTGTTTCTGTAGAAATAAAATTATCAACTTATTTAATCGTTTATATGTTGTTTACTAATTTGCTTTAATCGTGTTCAGCTTATTTGGCATATAGTCCTTATTTTGAGTTGAGTAGCAGGTCATTTATCCAATATTATGCAGGTCTGGTAAGCAAGGATTTGCGTTACAAATGTTGATGAACATTGAGTAGTGAGTACTCTACTCTTGTTTGTATTCAAGCTGCATCTAAAGGAGCACAGAATTAATTCGACGCTAGTCTCACGCCATTAATTCTGCCGGTCGAACTAATACTCGGACAAATCTGACAAATTATTAATAAAGTTACAAAACCCCACGTGTTTCCTCACTTTTGCGCAACCTGAAATGAGATCTGGAGCCAAAGCCTCGCGCTCGGGCAGGAATTGATTGCGCTGCTGCGGACTGGTGCCGTTCGTTAATGACCCCGGATCCAAAACTGGGGTCAGAACAGCAACAGCGTCTGTGGGTGTCACACATTAGCTGTGTCCACATTACAACTTCATCACCCTGTGCACATGTTCTCCACACCTCGGGTACGTAACCTGTGTGTGACGGTTGCATAAATATTCTAATCTGCTCTACATTGTGCTGCTCGCTGTCTTGCTATCTCGAGTGTAAAAGGTAAAGTTTGTCTTGTTAAACGAGGCGAAGTTAGGACTACAAAGTCCTCTCTACCACTCAACCTCGACCTAACGTCACCTTTAGTCAAATTACAAATTGTTACCAATCCGCCACGGATCCGCTGTATAGTAATATAGATTTATACGGATTGGTGGTGAGAGTTCATTTTTGAGGTATTTTAGCTAGTATATAGTTTTAAATAGCGTACTCCGCGGTAAAAAAAAACTGGCTTGCTTTTCCATTACGTGTCAATATCGATATGTTTTCGTTAGTTAGGACAAAATCCCCCGATCGTCGTCTATCACTACTCTTAAATATTGAAAATACACATCATGCTCCTTATAGTATTTTTTTAGTTCTTGTGGTTAATCGTCTGAAGATGCCTTCTTTAATGGTGAAAGGCTTCACTAATCAAAGGTTTTTAAAGAAATTTTGGATTTTTTGAAACTGTCAAATGTGTTCAAAGATAATTTTATGGTAGGTAGGCATAGATGCCGCATGGCTGAGGCAAGAAAATCAACATAGTTGCGGCAGCCCAAACACAGATAGTGCTGTCATCTCTTGCCGTATTTCTCCCCACTCGGCTCGAAATGCTCGTGTTTATCCGATTTTGATGAGTTAAATGTGCCAAACCACTTGATTTTCGAGAACGAACAAACTTGCGCGTGTTTCAGTGGCCACTACTTGAGACTCTTCCCTCGCAGCGTTACCTTGAGCTGCCGAACTACGTTGATTTTCCTGTCTCAGCAATGTGGCATCTATGTCATTAGTCATTTATTTTCATCATTGACATCAGTTTACATTGATTGTGATTTTGTCATACATACTTATAATACATCAATTGTACAATACATAAACATATGTGCAATCTATCTACCATAACATAATGTTTGGTTGTACTGTCTGGTTAGAACTATGACAGTGAGTATGAAATGCGTGAACGTGATGAGGTGGAAATGTGTCATTGATTGCGAGGGCGTGCTGTGCCCACGCCTGTGCTATGTTGACCCGCTCGTAGGCCAGATTCCCGGCCACATATATCATGTTCCCACTCGGAGACAACACTCAAATACAGTCTCTTGCTCGCAAAACTCACCTCAGAGCTGTGCAATACAGCATACTAACTCAAGCTGTCACATTTACTGATTTGCTATAACAGCAGTCAGTTTCATCAAGACAAAGTTGGATTGTTCTCGAGACTATTGTTGTACCTGGTAATTGACACAATTTATGATAGACAAGTCGCGATTAAAAGGATTAAATATGAATGGAATAACGTTTGAACGAATTTTGTCACATTACATACTTTAGAAGTAAAATATTGTCTTCCTATTGTCTCACTGTTCATATGTATCTGCGGTGGCAAATTTACTAACTTTGGTAGAAGTGGTCGATCTTTGTAAATAACATTGTATTACGACCTTAACACCTTGTCGATACGACAAGGTTATTACCCTTTTTATACACAGCTTTCTCGTTAAACAGGTATAAATGCATTATGTAAAACAAATCTTACAACAATTTCTTGGAAGAACATACACACTTGACTTGCTTAATATACGTATATTAACACCCTTTCAATTTTCCTTTAAGATGTCTGATATTCCTTCAAACTACATCAGCATTTTCAACAGTTTATAGCACGCTGCACAACATATTTTAGGAAAACGTTTTACATGCATTACAATGCTTTTCTAATTGCATGCAATTGCTGCAATGCTGTTTCAACTTTTGTAGAGTTAAAGACGAACATAAAATCCAATCGTGTTTGTATATTTGCTCGTACAACCTATTCTTCCCTACAGACCCGTCTTGTACGCAAGCAATGAAGCTGATTGGAAGCAATTACTGCACTAGCGTGACAGTGGGCGGACTCGGTAACGAGTTGCTACCGAACTGAGCCATATGGCAGCAGCTTGACCTTCGGCCTTGCATTGCCAAGTTTGGTCACTCAGCATTCGTGCCCGGACCAATTATCCGGCTAGGACCATTGTCGTGCCAACAACCTATCATTTCTTATTCTAGACAAAGTACGGTCAAAGGTATATTGTCCAGAAAGTAAAGGACACCAATGCAGACCCCTTTACCTCCATGATAGTAGCGTAGGAGTGCGCAGTAACGGTTGTGACCTTGAATTTTCGCCCCATAAGAACAATGTAAAACATGAATTTTCTTGGGACATTTCTCACCTACAGTTTTCATCGGATTTTTATAAAGTAAATTTGGTTTTAAGTAAATTCAATGTTTTAGTGACTCCACTGAGCCGAATTTCCATTTTCTCATTTATAGATTGTGACTTGAATCCAAAAATAGGAGAAACTTTGTAATCTGAATTTATTGATTTTACAAGTAAACTAATAACACTATCATCTTTAAAAAAAAAACGATTTCAAAAATATCTGAGAAACGTTTTAGGCGTGAAATGCCTAAAAATGCTTTATTTTACATTGTTCAACAATATTTACAAGACTCTTATTTACACGACCAGATTCAAGAAGTAGTAATTAAAACCAAACTTTCTAAATTTCAAAATTTACACTTAAAGATTTTTCAAGGATTCTCTCCTGGAGCTATTCTTTTCTTAATTTGCATAAAAAACGTAAATTAATTTTCAAATAAATAAAAATAAGTACTATTAGAGACAAACTATATTTGATCGTGTTATTTTAACTATACAGATACAAAACGGAAAGTATAAAATGTATGTTATTGATGTGTTTTGCATTCAATATGCGCACTACTTGTGGCACGGCACACATCGAAACGTTAGTCCATATCTTGCCGTACGAAAGACAAAGTGGCTGGAGTCTACGGCTTCCGTTAACTTAAACCTGAGTTCTTGAATGGTAGCTGGTAAAAGTAGGGCATAAACCTTATGTTTTACGAAACCCCAAAGATAAAACTTGGCTTTAGGTTCCCGGTGACGTAGAGGAATAATGCCAAAAAATGATATCTTCCCTACTCCATGCGTTATCCATCGGTTTGGAAAGGTGTTGTTGAAAAGTTTGAACTTGTCATAATATTGAATTCTAACTATTTAATTGATATACCATTCATAAAACTCTTTGTGTTGAGGCAGTTGTTTATTATATCTTTGGTAAAAATTCGTTGTACTTTAACTATCGATCCGCATTCGAAAAACTCTTAAAACCAAAAGGAATTTTTCGAGGATTTGTAATTTTTAAAGGACATGAGTGTGATGAAAATAACCATACTACACGTGATCAGCTGATACAATCATGAAAAATTCGAACTTTGCTCTACCAAGAAGTAAATACTACTGTAAATAGTTTCTGTGTTATACGAATATGAAATTTGTTCTTTCCTTTTAAACCTGTACAATTCTCAGACACAAAGTGAAGCTCTGATATATGGAGCTACATAGTTAACGTTTGCGCAGTCGCCGTGGGCCGGGGTGGTCCTGTTCATAATAACCACCTGTCGACCTGTATCCACGACGTATCAACAAACAATGTATCACACACTCACACCATTCGATTAGCATATGAAATCCTCACAGTTCAATAAATCAGATACGATTTGCTCCCGAGAAACCTGACCGGGTTTCACAACTTGCTTATTAAATTGGTTTATACTTTATTTGCTAAGTAGATAACGCGCTCGATTGGACTTTGTTCTCGTATCTGGAGCTGTTACAAGTTGAATGTTACCTAAAGCCTAATGCTTGACACTATATAAGCTTTATACTGTAGTATGGGAGAACTAGGAGACACATAACGGTGGTTTATGGGCGTTTACCTTCACAGGAAAGAGTTTGGTTTGTCAACAGGCTGCCAAATTCGATTAAATGTGGGCTATTGCTGAAGGCATTCAAAACTTGAATGAAAAGAAAATCTGATCGCGAAAAGACTTTCTACAGTATACAAGAGTTTAAGGCACACGACGAGGAGTACTTGCAACTCACTGACTGACAGTCAGGTTAGAGTGACATAATTCAATCAATGAGCGCACGCATAAAGAAAACTGTATGCTGTATAGAACAGTTTATAACACTTATTTTAAGAGTGTAATAAGTGTTTGAAAAACAATTCACGCAATTTATGTTTATTTATTTATTTATATAAAGTTGTTATGGATTACTTTGTAAGCTACTGTCAAATACGATGGTCATTCAGAAAGTAAGGAACGTTTGTGAATCACGGCCAGTGCATATTCACCTAATAGCTGCATCCCTTGGCTTAGTTTGGGCAGAGTGCTGCCATACAAAGCCATAGTTCTTTAAAGACTTTAGATAATAGCGTCAAATTTAACACCCGCCAAAAGTAACAATATTAGCGTTATAGGTTACATTGATACACCACTTTGCAAATTATGAAAACTTCAAAAAGGTTGAGAATCAGCACAAAGGCGTTAAAGCAAAAAGTTCACTTTTTTATTAGCTTTTAAATAGTTTAGAAGGTGACTTCTTTTTCCAAGTAGTTTTAGCTAATGGAATAAGTAATTATTGCAATGACATCGTCAAAAAATCATCATTTTCCCAAATAAAATCCTTAGGTTAATTCTGCTGTGTATAACAAACAGTTAAGGTCGGTGTTAACATTTTTACATTAATTTTTTCAAACGTTTCTAGACTACCTAATATAAAGCTGTACGTTGGATCGTTCACCACTGAAATCGACGGCTGAGTGCGATTCGACCAAGCGCGACACGCCTTGTCCAGCATTCAGCACACCTGTAATCTGCTGCGACCTTTACCAGCTGATCTCTTACTCTTTATCATCAGCTGTAATTAATAAACACGGTCACTTTCTCCGCTTTGTCCACTTCCTTCTTCCATACTGTCTCACTCCCTTGTCTTACACAACTCGTTGTGCACCCATATCGTCTTTGGTGCAGGCGTCACCCAGAATATAAACGATCCATCGTCGGATGTAGCGCTTGTATAATTGTCGGCGATAATTTTCTATTTCTTAGAAACTCATCGTCTTTAGAAATGTCATCATCATAGAATAAGTCATTCGACCAGCACAGAATCAGCATTTTAACACGTCTGTTGCTTTTTTACTCTTGGACTACAGTTCGATTTTCAAGAAAGCCTAGGGAAGTGAAGAGCGATGAAGAATCTGGTTTAGTTGGAGCGCATCAGCCAAACCCTTGGTAGTTATATTACAGTTGAATAGTATTGCAATTTAAAACAGTAGAAGAATGGAAACATTGTTTTTAGATTAAAATAGAGAACACATTCTTTATTATTCTGTACTCATCAACAGGAATCACTCTACACTAATGGTCTGCAGAGTTTAGTCACGATCAATGTACACTTTGAGATGACTTTTGTTATCCAAGTTAAATTCAATAGCAATACGATCACCTGAGAGGTGTAGCGAAGGGGACAGTTCTCCATTGTTCACTCTTTTTCAGATTTTGACAGGTCTGAAGACCTTGACCCAAGGGCGCGGATTATCTAGTGCGGGCTCTTGCATCACCTTCCTTTCCGAATTTGGCGGTCCGGGCGGGAATGTAGGCGTCACATTCCACACGGACAACACCGCAATTACGGGGACCAGGACATTGGGAAACCAGAGCACACTGGACCCTTCTCCACAACTTGATCCGAAAGTATTTCGCTAAGTTGTTTTAGACATCGAGTGCTTCGTGAATTGCTGTAATCTTGTGTTTTTTGCCGCAAGAACCTGAATTATATATTTTAACAGATTTTTCTTAGCTTAGCAGCTGGTTGAAGACGGTTTAAGTATAATTTCAAACAGTAGAGTTAGTTGGTGTGAGTGATTTTTACATTCTCTAGAAATATCAAAAGATACCTTCCAACAAGTCTCCGGTCCAGTTACCGCTGAAGATGTTGCACAAAACCAGGCATCATATATCTGAAACAACCGTAAAGCCGCGTTTGTACTCAAATTGACAAGTAAAAGTTGACAACAGATTGTTTGTAGAAAACTAAAAGTTGTCGATGAAACGTTGCTCTTCTCAAGTTAGAGTAAGAAGTAGACTTTTGTTTGCAGAAAACTAATAGTTGCTCTCCACAAATTTAAAGTAACTTGTTGCTAAAGAATTGGCGGGAAAGGTTTAGTCATTAGTGTGCAGGATTTCGTTCGAAGAAGACACAATATTACTACCGCGGCTGCCTGTGTAATCATAGCCAGCCACTACAAGAGATCCTGAAGATATTGGGTAAGACCCTCGTTGAAGCTAGGGATAGGTATAGTGGCAGCAGTGACATGATATCTGATCTCCAAGAAAATGACGTAGATCCATTGAGTAGTGAACTGATAGAAAAGTTGCTGTATTTTGTAGAAAAAGCAACTAATTTTTATCAACGTTTGAAAATTGTAGTGGAAGACTTTTGTGTACACGCGGCTTTAGAGACGCGTTAGCAAGACTTAAGACGTGAATGATTCAAATCTACAATTGATTTGATGCAGTTCAATGTTAGCTGCCAAACACAACATGCTGAGTCAGTTAATTCCTCGCACACAGTGGTCATGAATCCAAGGGACGTCTGGAATTGAATAATTCATCTAATTATTGTGTGTTGTGTGTTGCTACTGGTGTTGCCGACTCCACACATATGCAAATCACCCACTCTCTGGTATGTTTAATGGCCCCGCGCGGCGCGACGTTCCCTTGCCTTGCAACAATCATGTCGCCTCGGCTGATTTATTGGCTTCATTCTCTTGTTTTTGCCCAGTTTACAACTAAATTATGGAAATTAGGTTTCATTCATCAACTGATTAAGTTAAGTGGTGCGGTTGAATACGACAGCTTTGTTCGTTTTTAGGGTTCGCATTAATTGGTTTGTAATAGGTCTGGTGGGGTTGTTTATGTAAGGCTTAAAATGACTTTATTTAGACCACATTTATCAGCACATAAATCATGTGTTATATATTCTGTGCATAACCTTCAAAGTATTGTTAAGCTCAGAGTTCGGTTGAGTTTGGCATTAAACAAATAACTTGTTAATAAAACGTAAGGAGATTATATAGGAGACAAATGATTGTTTGTTGGAAGAGTTTAGTAAAGTATCAAAGAAGAACTCTAAATATGGGTTTTGAAGCGGTTTTGAATACCGTTTGCATAGAGGCACTTTTAACTTGGAAGCTTGTTGACGAGATGACCTCCTGACTGAGAAGGTTAAGTTTAATTTAAGTTGCAGATATGCGTTTACACAAGGAGCTGCAACCGAGAAAATGGAAGATTGGACACAGTTTCCTACTCAAACTGTGAAACTCGCGCATTCGTTCCACAATTTACTTCAATATTCCTGTTATCAAATATCTCATTTGTCACCATTCTGAGCAAAGCCTGATAAGGACTAGCCTTAAAATTGTGCACGGTTATGATTGCACTCATAGCGTACATTACATTCTGCTGTGAAATTAACAATGTCCGAGCCATTATGCAAATATAGATTAACACCGGGGCTGGTATTGGCAGTTTGGCTGATTTATGGATGACTACCGACCGATACAATTACTTGAGGTAATGGAAGGGTGTAGAGTGGAGCTATCTAACAAGATCAGCTGAGCGAGTTGGTCTCCTGAGTCTGCGAAGTCAGGTGAGGCACTGATTAGTGATTAGAGGGGTGTGTAGAATACTCAGAAACGATTCAGTTCCAGATGTCTTGGAAAATTAAGTGAGACTAACGCTAGGTAGATTACTATGAAAACCCCCAACTATATAGATTCTATGAAAAAAAGTCATATTTTGTGTTGAGAGAATTCGTATGTTACGTACATGAAACCTTCAAAATTACGAAAATCTCACTATTACAAGTAAAAGAACTCACCAAACGAAAAACTAAGTAGATAACTCAGTAGATTACTCATTATTTTTCAGTTTGTTCTTCCATGCAATTTCTGAACTTATTTTGTTTGATATTGTGTCAAATATGTTTAAGCAATCATCTCCCTCATAAAAAGTGTTCTAAAATACAGAATTAATCAGATTTTACGACTTGCGGTTTACTTGACAAACGGTCTCAGTGTCTGATACAATCCAGCGCAAGGCCTGCAGCCAAATCACTTCCGAGCTCTCTGGGAGTACATTATATTGAATTTATGGAGAACACCTCCATTACAGATAATGCAACTGATAACAATGTAGGAAGTAAGGAAAAGTAGTTGAACACTTTCTAGTTCAGGTCGAAGTGAAAAAACTGTAACCGACTGTCGATTGTGTCAGTGGTAGTTATTTCGTGAAGCAGGAAGTCGATTCAGTTGTGATTGAACCTGTCTTGGTAATATGCAAGCAAAACTTTGATCAACTCTCTTTTTATTTGCCCTTTTGGATGTAATTTAACAAAAAGAGTAGTTTATTTACCTCCGTCATTAATCCGAAAATTAGTTTGGAGATCAGTAATTTGTTTTACATGTTTCGGAGAAATCTCTTCATTGTCAGACCCAACAAACACAGCTGATAAAAACAGCTGATGCTTCGTCCCCCAGGAGATGTTGGATCATATATGAATTTCTGGGACGCGGCCAAATAATAATTGTAGTTCTTGTTCACTATCGATGGAAAACTCCATCGTGAGTATTGTAGTATTTATTGGCTTGAAAATAGCATTTATGTTATATTTGTATAAGATACTGCGTATTATGTCTGTTATTCCTTAAACATATAGAATGGAAGACTATTTCAAAGCCAGCTAGTAAATCATTGAAGAACTGCTTGCGACCTGCGAAGGGCCAGATGCCACTGTGCACGCCGAGAGACTACGAAATTCCAGGAAGTTACGTTTCTGTGTATATTGGAGACCAAAAGATTAATTTCAACGAGAGGAATACATAAAACATACAAAACATGAAGAAGTTGAAATTCGGCCACAATAGAACATAGTTTCAACACGAAACCTGCAGTAGAATTTGACATAGCCAAAGTATTGGCCAACATTTCACATTATTATCCGATAGTCATCCGTGAAACCATTGAACTAATTGAAAATGATAACAACTCATCATCAAACATTTCAGAATCTGGCAACCAGTCCTAAAGAAGTCCTTAGTGTAACTGCCTATAAGAACATCGACAGATACCTTGAATGGACGGTTGACAGCTCTGCCACTATTAGGATAGCAGACAGTCACTAGCTCAGTTTCAGAAAATCAGTGACTGAAGATGGTTCTCCACAGCGAGACCGAAATATTTTAAGCTAATTATTATAAAGCATTGATGCAGTTTGATTCGGAAGAACTAGTTAATAGTTGTAACACCTGCCGCGAAAGTCTAAGAGCTAAATGTATGTGGAACCACAATAACTACAGTTTTTGGTACTCTTTCTTATTCGTTTTAATAGGACAATCTACTGTCAAGTTGAGAAAATGATTTCCCAGAGGATGAGTAACCAATTGGAACTCAAAAGTATAGTTTCGGTGGCAATTTAAGAAAGTACGGAGAGTTGTGCAACAGTGTAGTAAAGTGCACCCGTTACACAAGTGTCAGGCTGCTGAGTTAATGCTGATATACGGACTGAGAAGGAGTGGACTTTATTCTTCAATCACTTTACGAGCAAGGGTGGGGCAGTCACCATACAAATTTCTTGTGGAACATACAATACAGAGAAGAGTCGTCGTTTTAACCTAAATTTGATGTTTGTGACCGAGCTTTCGGATTCACACGGTCAAATTGATCGATTCATTGATGTATCACTATAAATAATAACATAACAATGTATAAATGCAGAATTAACCATACGCCATTTATGTGGCACGTGCAGGAATAAAATATTTCAAATGTTATTTAAATTTTAAATTGGCACTCATAACGCCACTCGTTTTCGTGGTCGCCACGTCTGGGTCTTTCAATGCGGATGGCATGAATCTCTCATTTTTCCAAAGGAAATTCGCTGACAAGCAAAGTCATTTTAAAGTTTTTACCGAGCCTTTTGTTTTAGATTGCCGTTTCCTCAAAATGTACCAAGAGAAACTTATTAAAACCGTTGTTTCATTGCTGTATAGGTTTTTTTAAAGTACTAAGAATAATACCGCCCTTTCATCACAATATCGGTGGAGCGAGCAACGTGACGGAAGTTGTATTTTCTATAGTAAAAAGTAAGCTTGATTAAGCGCACCAGTTAATGTTTTATATTTTTAAGATAATCTTACATATTTGTGAAAGCTCGATAGCTTGCAGGACATTTATACTAGATACACCTAAGAACCCAGATTGATTCACGCAGTTGGAGTGACAGTGGCTACAACTAGTAGAGTGGAAGAGTGGATGTTAGTCTTGGCATGATCACAAGATGTGAGTCAGAGCCCCTATCATGCCAGTCAAGTGTCCGGGATATATTTAGACTCAATAATCTACATTTCCATGTTTAGATGTAAGAAGTGCAGTGAAGATGTGATAGGTTAGACTTTAGCAAAGAACAAACAGTTGCTGCTCAAAGCAACAAACTACGTGACGAGCTGTACCTAAAGCCGAAGTATGTTGTACTTAGCAAGTCCTCCACAAATTTGCTACCTTATGAAATCATAAAATACACGTACTGTTGTCCAGAAGTGTTTTTAAATGCTGCATCAACTATTGGTATAATCTAGGTTCCGATATTTATAACAAAACTATCACATATGCGGTTGTAAAAGTTAAAACTTAAAGGTTGAGCTTAAATTACAATGTAGGTACTAAACTGTAATCTAGTTCTTCCGGTTCACACCGCTCCAGTTCTCCAGTTCAAAATACCATAATCAGCTTGAGATATTTCGGTACCGCTGTGGAATACCATCTACAGTCATTGATTGGCTGCCAGTCAATGAATCAGTTTCATCCAATCAGTGACTGAAGATGTTACGACACAGCGAGACCGAAATATTTCAAGCTAATTATGATGTTTTGACACTTAGTGAACAGGAAGAACTAGATTATAGTTGTGACACTGGCCGCGAAAGCCAAAGAGTTAGGTTTAAAAGTACTAAAGATCCTTCTAAAGTTGATGTATTAATTAGCGTGCAAAACTTATGAAATCGGTACTTGATTAGTTGAACTAAGTTGATTAGTTTTGAACATGAAGATAAGATCCGCACCACGTATAGTTGTTCCCAGAGGCAAGGTTGACGGCTACCCAAGGTGCTTTGGTTTCAATATTCTACGCTGAGGTAAAGGTTTCATCAGGCCGGCCAATGTAGCTTGTAGCTACCGAAGTGCTGATGTTGGTAGCATGAAAGGTCGCGGTCATTTTACTGATTTATCTCCTCTATGAAGGTCCTCGTTAATAAGACCACCTACCACAACTCGTTATGGCAAATATGTGCTAGGTATGGAGCAATTACTATAGGGTTAACATTGAGTTTTCAATGATAAGATACTTGAAGGTCACAATGTATTCAAGCACCAGATTACAGTGGTTCTCAGAAGCTCAGTTAGAGCAAGGTGAAGTCGTCCTAAATCACATACAGTACAATATAAGCTAACTGTTATGTTAACAATATAGGTAATTAAATGACAATAAACATAATTAACAATTGAACGGCTGGTGAGCAGGAGTTATAAGGGACGCACAAGAGTAAGAAAGGCATAAAAGTAACAAAAAAGTTAACTACATTTTAAGGTATTTAGTAACCAGATGTCGCCTAACGGGAATGGTCTACAAGAAATCAGACGAATATCTGTAATGAGAGAATAGGTCATCGAAAGGAAACTTGTTATTTGAGAAGTGCGAACAATACCGTATATTTCACTTCAATGGGCGGTTTAAAGATTGGAAGCTTAAATAAAACTTTAAACTAATTTTGACTTGTCGCTAAACTTGTTTAGGTTTATCTTGACAACTTTACCTTTTTTATATGAACCTGTGGAATACATTCCATCTAATTTAAGAGTAATTAATCTAAATTAGTCTTTATGACTACAATTACTCTCTTACTGTTTACTACATTACATTTATAATAAACTAAACTGTAACTGTTAGCACCGTCATTTTTTCCGTTTGTTTTTTCCGCACAATTTCAAGGAGAGAACCAGTGACCAGGGCCGAGAGGTGGGCGAAGAAAGGCGTGTGAAAGGTTACAGAGGCACGAAAGACCGGTTCTAGATAACGCTATAATTGCCCGAGTTTTTGCCGAATTAGTTTTGGAGATCCAACTCCTAAATCCTGCGAAATGTATGCGCGTGATTAGCGGAACCGGAGCACTGAGCAGTGGTGGTCTAGAATCTGCCGCTACCGTTACTAGGGATTATTACAAAATATGTGCGCCTTATGTAAGCGCTGGACGAAATTGTAGCGTAGTGAATAGCGGCCTGAAGGCCATTTCAATAAATCTACATTCCAAACAAGTTGACAGCAGCGGAGGAAAGTGGTACTAGCGTTATACAATTCTGCACATAACCGTGCGTGGCTCGAGCCGTAACCTCTAATTAGTCAAATTTGGGTGAACCATGTTCAATCAAGTCACGTGCGTCAATCTTGACCCACTATCGGTTCGTGAAAACGATGTCACTCGGTCATTTTCTTCGTGGTGTTGGTAGCTTTGCCCGAGACTAATACGGGGATGCTATTCTTTCTGGCCCCTCTTTGGTGTTACTAAGTTTATTCCCTATAAATATGACGCAATATATGAAAAGTGTTTGTAAAATTCAATTGGAAAACAGTATGTAAAAAATAGTCTGCTTGATTTTAACAACAAAAATTCTCACATCCCCCTTTCCTTCCCCCTTGAGGTTAAACACTATTACGCACGTTATCTATAGTTTTTGAGTGAACAAAATATAGTACACGACGTTTCGGATCTAGAATTTGATTCCGTCTTCAGGTGAAAACACCACAAAATATCACAAAACATTTCATTTTGTTTTATTTCCAGGGTCTGGACATCCTTTTCATTCTTAGCTTTTTTGAAAATGACCTCCTGCTCCTCTCTCAACCAAACGTAATGACACAATTTTTATTTAACTGTAGTTAAACTTTTGCGGTTTGGACGACCTCAAGAGAAGAGAAAATTATAGAAAAAGATATGTTGGGCAGTTGAACAACGATCGATGTCAGGAAGAAGTTACAACAGTTTCATTTCATTTGATCATATGAGTTCTCAACCAAAGTGTAAACAATAAACCAATAACTAACAGACAAAAGAAGCAGGATAAGGATAATAGAGGTGAGGCGGGATGGTGGTGGTCGGTTGCGCAACGTCATTATTGATAGGACGTAATGATTGGGTTTGGGTTTTGACCGAGGACCAGTTTTTGCCAACCCGAACTCACAGGTCTGCGGAATCCAGCGTCGTAAACTCACAACACAACACCTTACAGATACACGCAGCTACAGCTCTACTCTACTTGCTCACCTCACCTATATCCATGGGCAGGGTGGAGATGTGGCTCCCCTTGGTTTTAGGAAACATTGTTTTTAATATTTCAAAATAAAGCAAGTTTTATAAATATTCTTGTCTAGAACTAAATTATAGATCTTTGAGAGAATTTCATTATTTGTGATATGACATTTCAAGTTAATGCATTTCTTTGCACTCTCTTTGTAATTGATGGGTGGGTGAGTGCAAGTGATAGTGCCACTGTGTTGTACAGATTGGTTCAAAAGTCTTTGACATTTTTTATTTCAACCGTATTAAAAGAAAGTATATGAATACGAATGACAAAATTATTAGAACTAAAATACATCAGTATAATTGACTTTATCGATACTATTTTTGACAAGATTAAGGTTTACATATGAAGTTGTGGCCTTCAAGTATGGTTTTTTTTTAAACACTCAAAAACGTGTTTCATGGATTATATTTCTTTCATTTTGCTCAGGGGAGACCCCCGGACCGGCCCCCCCTATGTTAGCCCCTCCCCTCTGGAAGGTACCCTAAGGGCGCGCTTGCATCAACTAGGCAGAAGATTATACAGAGTGTTCAGAGGAATCCATCAACATTTTGTGGTTACAAGATGTTCATCGGACAATTAATTGACCCAATCTGGAGAACATTTAATATACTAATAAAACTACATCTCACAATCTACGAAAACACTCATCACAATCACCAATCATCCCATATACCCTGGATGTCAAGGTCTGGTCGTGTATGCAGATGATAATGTGATAAACAAGCCCTTAGAAGAAATATAAGTAACCTCATTTACCGCCGAAGAAGAATAATGTCACAGTTACGACTTGGTTTTCAAAGAAAACAACCACAAATTAATAATAGATTATATTATTAAGTATTATATTAAATAATTTGAGAACACAGCAAGAATAATATGTTATATTTTTTAAATAACATATATTTAAAAAAAAACCAATATATGTGATTTATTTAAGTGGTAGATCTCATTTCGACCACTTAGTACCTTCATTGTTGAGTTTTCCTTCAATATTTTGAGGATAAGGAATTTTAAGTGCATTTACAAACTTAAACATTTATTTATCTTGAAAGAAAATGGCAAATATCTAGTTTTTAATTCTTTATTATAAAGAAGTTTATTGATTTAAAGCATTGGTTCCATAGACAAGTGGTGACATTTCTTTACGACAGTAATATTACGGTAAGTGTTATTTGTAATGCAGTCATGTGCAAACAACCAACCAACTCTCAAGTAAAATCAACGTAATTATACATTTTTGCACTCTAACCGAATTGAACACACAAGTTCAGCCTCATTTAATGGCAATATGAGTGCCATAAGAACAATGTATAAAACATGCTTTTTCTTGGGACCCATTACACATATAGTTTGCATCGGATTTGTATTAAATAGCAGCATAGCGATAAACAAGCTCGGCAAAAGAATCGTGTAGGCCGTCACTGCAAAACTTTCATGTTAAAAAGCGAACAGAAACCGATGAAATTTAATGTATTTTCTGGAATCAAAATAAAAGCTTTCTGTAATCAAGTATTTGAATAAAAAAGTATAAAGTACCGAAAATCAAAGCCAGTTAAAAAAAATGTAATTGAGGACATAGAACAAGCACTTTACAAATGACTCCTTCCAATGCACGGGTTCTGAGCCCAACACGTGTGAAAGCAATAGAGGTGTCATTAATTCAGGCGTAATAATTTAATGTTCATAATAGTTTTGCAAAACTATTATTTTTTAATATTGAACAGAGCATATACAGTGTAGACATTTTCTTCAGTGTAGAAAGTTATTTACGTTAAATCGTTTTGAATCAACCGTGCTTTTTAACAGGATGTATCATAGATTACATTTCGGAGGTTCGGCTCTCAATATTTTTTTATGTAACCACGATTTAAGTTGTGCATAGTTGAAAAAAAATAGTTTAAAAAGTATTAGAAAAATACGAGCAGTTTGAGAATAGCAGCTTGTGACCAAATGGAATACTGAGACCATCTACGCACACCATCTACGAAACACACTGTATTATCTTGAATAATTACAATCAAGCAACTGTTTTACAAATACTGCGTTTTTAAATTTTAAGTTCTAAACAACCAATTACCTCATGAAATTAAATTGTGTACTCGTATCGGATATATCATAAAAAAACTACCTCTACTTAATTATCATCAAGAATTTGTATGGCTTCATACATATCTAATAGGTGATTCAAAAGTCTCCGTACTCTAGTTGCAAGTCGCATTAGGAGAAAACCTCACTTTCATGGTATACAGCGTGAGTTTTAAATGTGGGGGATACCCATTACCCCCTTACGCCCCAATAACTCTTGAAAATGGAAATATTTTTAAAAACCCTTTTGCTTTTATAAAATTTAAAAGTTTGTTTTGACGTACTTTGCGTCACCATCCCAAACCGGGGGAATACCCCAACCCGTAACACCTCAAAAGAAAGGGGATACAAATTCAACGACGCAAAGGAAAATTGTTTATCTCAACTCTTTTTTTGTAATCCCCATTTTAAAATATTAAAACAAGAAATCAGGTTTAAAATGCCGCATTTACCATCAAATATTGTTTTTTTTCAAATTGTTTCTAAATACTCTATGGGATTATGCTGTAGGGTTGTGATGTTTCCCTCAAAGGATTTTCAAGACAAATTTGTCATTAAAAAAAGTATGTAAAACGTGGAATTGCAAATTTGGTTTATTGTAATCTTTAAATGGGTGTTACAAAAACGAGTCGAGATAAACAAGTTTTCTTCGCGTCATAGAACTTGTATTCAAGTTCCCTAGTTCAAAAGTTAAAGGGTGGACATTTAAAACTCACCCTGTAAACAAATTTGTAATATAATCGGTTCCTACTAATGTTCTGCGTCTTTTCTAAATATGGGAACAATGATCATTGGTTGGTTAGTGTTTGTTTGTTGTCAAACGAAAATATGTATTTCACGCAAGATCAACGAGTTGCTTTGCTTGAAGCTTATTTTCAGAGTCAAAGTTACGCCAGTTGTGCTGCAAAGTTCCCATTTTGTTTACAGATGAAGCATGGTTTCACTTGAACGGTTACATCATCAGCCAAAATAGCCGTTTTTGGACAACCAAAAATCCACATATTTTGCACCAACCCATCCTCAAAAAAAAATTGAAGTTCGGTGTGCGATTTCTCGGCGAAAGGGGTTTGGGCCAATTTCTCTCGAAACCACTGTTAACTCAAATGTTTATTCAGAAATGATACATCAGTTTGTCGCTTTACTTGAAGAGGATAAGAAGATGTGTTTGCTGCATCAGGATGGTGCGACGTGTCATATGTCGGAAGAAACAATAGCAATGCCTCGTGGTTTCTTTGAAGGACTTTGGCCACCTCAGATTCCCCAGATCTGACCACTTTCGATAATTTTTTATGGTGATTTGATAGGAAAAGTTTACTAAAACAACCTAACGACACTTAATGAACTTGAAAATTAACATCCAAAGAACCGTAGAACAAATAACACCGTCAATTCACATCAAATAACACAATTTAAAGTTTGTGCAAAATAATTAAATTGTACCTCCAGATGGACGGTGGACATTTTGAGCTCTTATTATGAGTATTTGTTTTGACAAACAATTTACTTTGATTAGTTTTAGCAAGCTTTATTGTGTAAATCCATAGAAATACTATGTTTGTAATTTGTATACATACTGTTCTTTGAGTACGGAGTCTTAAATCACCCTGTAGTAGAGTTACTGCATTAAAACCAATGAAACAACGCCTGGACCTTTACAATGCACAATCTTTGGATGTCTGCACGTCTTTTGCGTTACTGAAATGAAGGGAAACAAGCAGAATAATCACTTTATTAAAGTCAAAAGTTTGGCTATTGGGTCCAAATTATGGATATCCAACACGTTGTGGAATTCGTATTTAGCGTAATCATCAGAACACCTGATTGGGAAACCCCACCAATATTATACGTAAACACCAATGTATTAGGCCTAACAAAAAACATGCATGTTCTATTCTTGTGTTACGGTGATTACTTGGGGGCTAGCTCATCAACTAACGTAATGTGTCATATTGTAAGTCCCTTTCACTAGAAGAAAGGTTCCTATTGCGGATCCCAAAACGTCGTGTTTTCTTGTTCACTAACGGTAAAACACGTCCCCAATAGTGTTTCAAACTCAGAAATTCTCCCACCACTAACAGCAAAGTCCAAACAAAGAAAATGTTCATGTTAAGATGAAGTAAGCTGATGAGAATCAGTAATCGATGACCTGCAGAAACGGAACTGCAATATCCATCGATCAAACAGCTCATTAGAAACCATACCATCTGACCTTGAGTGTACTAATGTCAAATCTTCCAGCTGGAGTAATGTCAAGTCAAATCAACATCACTTGTTACATAAAATTTCTAATTTCGATATTACAATTTAATAAATATCAATGGAGCGAAAAAAAGGACTCGCCATAGGGCTAACCTACCGCAAGAGGACACACGGGTATACTATTTGCTTGATAAGTTTCGGGAAAAAGAGCATTTAAATGCATTAATGATCAATAAATGCATCATAGATACGAAAGATATAATATACCTTTATAATATCTCTCGGTCCTAAGCCTCGAAACCCAGTGTCTTAGTTACTTGCAGCATCTATTATAATGTTTTTTTTCTTGAACCTTATCGGGTGGTTTACTACTTTAGACTGCTCCCACAAAGGCCCCTTCCACTTCTGATACAGTACCATTGGGGTTTCTAATTCAATACTTACAAAATATCAACTTTTTTATTTGTGGTGTCTACAGACGAGGGTGAGTCTTTTCTAAGTGCGTTAGTTTTAATTGATTATTATTATACTAACTAAAATAACGGCAAAGAATATGAAGCAATTGTTTTTTAGCCCATTCGTTAAGCTTTAATTGCTGATTTTTTGTAGTTTTGAAATTTTATTTATTTTATTTTTCCAACGGTCAAACAACAAATACATACATCATAGTGATACATAATAAATTACCTGTAGTTCTTGTAGTTGGAGGTTTGTTGTTTACGATGGTACAATTTCTGAGGTTAAAATATTATTGGGAGTTTTCTAAAGTTTTGTTAGTCTTTTGTTAGGTATTATTTATTCATCATAACCGTAAAGAATGTCCTCCCCATTAGTTGCGCATAAATAGGTATGATTCCCCTTTTAGGGATTTTTCCGAAGGCTTAATTGTTATTAATTTTAGCTCCTCGTATGGCAAACCTGTTTCGTTCAACAGAACTCTAAATAATTTCCCCTCTATTTGCTGTGCATAAATAGGAATTTCTGTGCTCTCTGTTACATCAATTGGTCAGGCTGATTCATGGCTGTGATTGGTCATCCGCTACGCCAAGCCAGCCAGTGCGGGCTACCTTTGCGGCTGGCCAAACAGCCAGTCAAAAGGGCAGCAGTAACTCGCCGTGGACGTGCTTAATTTCTCTCTTTGTCTTTTTGATGTTTAAAAGTTTTGTGCATGTTGTAATTACTAACAGAATACTCGTAAATATCTCATTTTTCTATAGGATATTTGGTAATAATAATTTTAACAACACAGTTTCTGAGCCCCTCTAACTTTTCTACCAATTGATAATTTTTCACCTAGATGTATGTATTGAAACAACTACACAGCTATGGAATTCGCGGACTACCTTATAAGTGGTTAAATTCTTACTTGCAAGGTAGAATACTATTATACTATCTCAACAGGTTTAAATAGAAAATAAATTATCCAAAATTACCCATTTACAATATGGAGTCCCCCAAGGATCCATTCTCGGGCCGGTTCTCTTTTTGGTTTATATTAATAATGTAAATGGTGTAGAACCTCAACACCTAATTCAATATGCAGACGATACCACAATTAATATTATTTAAAATTCAACGGAAACTCTAGAAATTCAAGCTTTTGAAACGTACATTTTTGTACACAATTTTTTGAAAGTTTGTATCTTAAAACTTACTATAAAAAGTCAAGTTTTATTAATTTTCAACTTGGCAGGCCGAATTCCGATTACTGCCCAATTGTAATGATAGATAATCATTTGCTGGAAGAAGCTGAATCAACCAAATTTCTTGGCGTTTATATAGATAAAAGTTTATCTTGGGATAGCCATATTGATCTTATAAGCAAAAAATTTCCTTTTGAATTTTTCTTCTTGGATACCTTTCCCACCATTGTAAGCCACATATACTTAGAATGGCTTACTTTGGTTTGATACAACCGTATATAAATTATGGTATCATTTTGTGGGGTTCTTGTTCAGAATATAAACTCTTAAGAACTTTTATTCTGCAAAAGAAAGCTGTGCGAATAGTATCAAAATTACGTTTAAGAGATTCTTGTAGAGAAATATTTAAAGTAGCCTATTAGGTATTCTTACCCTACCATGTATTTATATATATGAAACAATTATTTTGTCCATAACAAATGGTAGTTTGGTAACAGGCCATGATATCCACAACCACGACACTAGAAATAGTAGTCAATATAGGTTGGGATATCATAGACTTGAAATATCTCATAAATTACCGTCCCAAATTGGTATTAAATTTTTCAACAAATAACCAGAATATTTAAAAAATATTAACAGTATAAACTCTTTTAAGTCGAAATTGAAAACATTTTCAATTCAAAAATCATTTTATAGTGTTGGTGAATTTATGGACGATTCAAATACAATTAATTTTCCAACAATATTTCACCTATGCAAGTAGTACTATAGGGGAACAGTATTTTGGTGATGGGTTTATCTTATTTGTTTTTATCTTATTTGTTTTTTATATTTAGATTTGTTTTTGTTATTTGTCACACAAAACTGTTTGTACATGACAAATAAAGTTATTATTATTATGTTTGGGATGTTTACGAAAAAAAGGAGTTCCTAACGCAATCAATGTTGTTTTTTTTTCTAAGTAGTACTCTTTATTACACAAATATTTGTGTAGTTACCAAGTAGATTTTAAGAAAATAATTTCCAAACTTTCCAACGTTCTCAATAATGTACATTGAGTTTACAATTGATTTGCAAACCTATTGTCTGTGAATTATCTTTTAATAAAATTAGTGTTTGCTTCAGCTTTCTCTAGTTTGCTTTCTTAGCAATAATCAATACATCATTGGCATATGCCTATATTTGATTGCTTTTATAAAATATAGTTCCCCCAGGGTCAATCCTTCTTACCACCCAGTGCAATGCCAAGATAAATAATGTTGTTGACAAGCCATCCCCTTGTTTCACCCCCATGTTAAATGGAAAGGCACATTTGATTGCCAACCTTGACTATTGCTCTGGTATCCTGCATGGTCGTTCTTATTATTCTGATTAACTTCCAGGATATTTCCACTGAGCGCTTCATATAGCTTACTTCTATTCACGTTGTCGAACCCTGTTTAAAATTCACAAACAATAGGTGTAGGTCCTGGTTAAATGTGAAATGCTCCAAAATATATCATCCCGTCCAAAATTCAATTTTACTCAACCATAGTCTTCCCAATGCAACCCATGAAAAACTCTAAGATGGATATGTCTGCACGCCTTTTGCGTTCACTGAAATGAGGAAACAAGTGGAAAAATCACGTGTAAAAACAAGATTTTTACAACCTGCCTAATTATATGTCAGCATTAACTAAACGTCAAACGTCCCCTCCAAGGAAGTATAGACTGCAATTCGTCTAATGTAGTTTATCAACTTACATATATAAAAATTCAAAAGACCACTTTGGTAAAGTCCTCACGCCTCTCCGAGTCAGGATACCAACCACCGTTTCGATTTTTTCCATCGACATCCAAACAGACCACTCATTGAGCACAATGTAAATCGCTCGAAGAGGGGTTCACTTAAAAGCCATTTATTTGGGACAACAGCCAGACCCAGATTCCACACTAACTCAAATACTCTGATTCAAAATTACTTTGTATCAAAATGACTTGGGAGAAGAGACTGCTAATCAGTTAGTTCTGAAATCTAGGCAGCCGGATGGACATAGGTGAAATGAAACAATTAAACTATACAATTAACCAATAGTTATAAAAGTCCATTGAGTCGTTTCAAAATGGTGTCAAAAAAGATATTTTGCAATAATGTAGGAATAAATATTCCGAGTTTAATACAATTTTAAACCAACCTAATTTACCCATCGTAATTATTTAATTTTTGAACATTTGCTCTGGTTCAAAAGAGCGTACGGCCACGCGTCGGTTATGTTTTTACTTTATTTCGTTGAACTTTTCAATATCATTAAATACTTTCGCAAAAAACTAACATACAGATCTTTCTCTATTAAATAAATGCTGTCCTGGTTTCAATAATACGTAATGTAGAATGTGGCTGTTTCCTTTTCTGTACTCTTAAAGACACGTTTACAAATGTAAATGTTAATGTTGTTTAACATGTAAACCCTGTTTAAAATTGAAACGTTGTGAGGAAAACGCAGAAGATAGAAAGCGAAGGTAGAGTAATAATAGATTCAAAGGTAAGATGAATAATATTTATTCAATACTTTTATATACGAGATACAAAATGAGCAAACTAAAAATATTAATACATCTAAAATGCTATTTACAGGGCAAAAAGCACTCACACATGAACACAGGTACGCTTGTTTTAGTAAAGTAATTTTTAAAAGAAAAAAGTATTTTACAGAAATTATCAGTAAAGAAATTAGCAAAATAGGAAAGGGATTTTCATTAGTTTGACTTTGCAATGCTACACTTTTCCAGACAACTACGAGTTTTATTCAAGTCAATTCAACACGGAATTTGTCTAGCTTTCAAAATTAGATCAAGTTTATCTAATGCAACATTCCAAAGCAAACTGAATTGTATATCACATTTTTCATGCACGCAGAAAGACTGATAATTGCAAGTATTTGGTAAGTTTATTTTTAATTTTTAATCGCAATTAAGTAGTAGGAAGCGCACGAGTATTTTCTAAGTTTTACTAAATATAAGTTCATCTAGTATTGTATCGTGTAATTTCATCGTTTTTTTGAAACCCCTTAAAAAAAGATAGCCTTAAACAAAGATATTTTTGCAAAATGCTAAAATATGCTGAAACTAAGATTAATTAAGTCTCAGCACTACGCCATGACTGTTACGAGTAGTGGTCGCCTCCTCCTCCTGTATCGAGTGTAGTCGCCGTTGATGGCTGCTGTCACTGAGGTGGTTTTAGCTTTTTGGGGAGCACAGACAATTAACGCCAGAGATCCTGACGAAGCTTCATTGTTTTCTCATGCGGCGTTGATGGCAAAGTCACAGATTACGTTGGGATAAACAGAAAACTGCAAACTTTTCATCTAAACTCAGTGGCTGGTTTCACTCTTAACTAATGATATTCACTCGAGCGCTTCCTACATTAGAGAGAAGAGAAGGTCGTTAGTGGTAGTAGTGTGGTGCGGGGTGATGGTACACGGGCAGAGGGGCGGGGTGCACGGCATGACCAGTCTTGTGGACCACGGCGTTGAAGCCGTTGTGGTCGTCAGCAGTATAGGTGACGGTGCGGATAGTGCCGTCAGCCTCTACCAGGCTGTACTCTCCCTTGACCACGTCACCGTCACGCTCCTCCCACTGGTTCTTCACGTCGCCGGTGTGGTAGTCCTTCACACCATAGTTGTAGGCGTACTTGGGGTGAGCCTGTCGGACAATCCTTGTGGTTAGTCATGTACAAGTATAGCAAAGATAATGTTATGGTCTATGAGCAATCTATTTACCATAACATTATCTTTGGTATAGAGCATGCAAGAGGTTTGCAACCTTTAGCAGGTCGAACCATCTTGATGAAAACGAGGTGATTATTAAAAGAAAAATCCTTGGACTGGAAGGTTTGCACAAGTATGTGAAGACAAACTCTTATTTATTGTTTGGTCAAACAAAAGCCAAAAGAAGTAAACTATATATTCCCATAAAACCCAGTTAATTGCTAAACTAAGACAGAAAGCTAGTTTCTAGTAAACTATTATTATCTTTACGCAATATTCGCAAAGCACCGGTGCGGTTATAAAATATTGAACCAAAACCTTTAAAGGAATAGATATTCAAATGCCTAACCTGACCTTTTTCCAGGGCACTTTTTTATGGCAAGTTGTAGTTTTATGGTTCATATGGTGTGGAAATAAAACCAAAGGTATTGTCTTTGATAAAACCCAAAGAAGTTTGTAAACTTTGCGTAGAACATTTTTAAAGGCATACCAATAATTGACAAAAGACCAATTACCAAAGATAATCTAGATTGTCTCGTACATTACCTGCTTAAGTATGGTTGTAGATATATTCATTATATAGACACCGAGCACGTATTGGTGGCTATTTTGATCAAGTATCATACAAGAGTTAACTTACATAATAGTCGACATCGTGCTTGGCGTAGGGGATAGGGGCGGCATAGGCCACGGGGGCGGCGTACCCGTAACTAGGGGCGGCATAGCCTCCAAGATAACCGGCCTGAGCAGCGGCCACCACACACAACACACACAGGGACTGCGAACAAACACACAGTCATGAGATTTATATATAAATCTCAACTACAAATAATACTTAATATATTAAGTATTATTTCACTTAATTATCAGATTTCAAATATAAATTATATTTGTTGTTTACTGTAGTAGCATTGATATTTCGTTGCTTTAATCACGCGTAGTACATTAAAACTAACTAAGTTAACTAAGCGAATTATCTGAATTAACTACAGTAAAAACAACTAATTAGTTCAATATAATTAACTAAAGAACACGTAGTTACTGAGAGTACACTGGGGCCAAAACTATTTTTATAAGATTTCGTTGAAAACATATCTTTTCAATATTTATAGTTTAGAGTTTTAATAACCAATGACCCCTTTTTAAGCAAAACTTGAACAAACCGTTAGTTAATAAGCACCTATTGACATTTTCGGTTTAAATGCTTAACAGTTTCACAATGTGCCTGATACAATTGAAGGTTTTGAATACATACTGTGTATTATGGTCTTCTAAAAGATTGATAGTTTGGAATTGACACCTATGAAAGTAATAGTTGTGTAAAATAAAATAGCCTCATGACCAAAATAGAACTAATCGTTTTTAATTAAATTGAGTATTGTTTTGTGGCTAAGTGGAAAAGAGGACTTTAAAGGCCAGCAATAAAGACGTTTTTAGTTTAATTAAGTTTTCTTTTAATAATTGAATGTGGTAATAGAAGCTACTCTCAACCTTTTCAACGTACTGTACCACCAAAGTTAGAGGACACTGACAACTTCCGCTCCGCTGTCAGTACAACGCTACTCTAGTACACAAATACTCGTACACGCTACACAAGTCTTGGCTCTGTCAAAAATGCTAGTTAGCAGCGAAATCTATTTCCCGTTTTCTGTGGAATGTCAGTCGTCACTTTCACTGGTTTTGCCAACAAGTTCCCGACCAAAATCACCGCCCAACATATGATTTTCTCAGAGTAATGCTCACCAATGTTTGGAAGCACTTTCACTGACTTTCCTGAAGAACCTGCGGTGTCATAAAGTGTTCGGGTGTTTATATAGTGCCGGTCACTGCGGTGTGAAGATCGCATAGAGTAAGTGAGTTCTCTGTGGTTTCTTCAACGAGCGTAGCAATAACTCACACAAATAACATAGCTAATGTTCCAAGTGTACTGTATCAATCATTAGTGAAGGAATATGTTTAACAATAAATTCATGTACACGTTGATTTCTGTTTTAATTTATGTGGAATATGGGCATTGCTTATTTTTTTCTGTTTTGTTTGTATAATATATACGATTAAAAAAAAGTAAATAATAACAAAGGTTAAGGTAAGTAGATTGCGCATAGATACCGAATAGCTCATGTTGGAAAATCTACATAATTGCGGCAGCCCAAGCACAGATAGCGCAGCGGGGGAATTCTTGCGTCTCAAGTAGAGCCACTGCACGCGCAAATTCGTTCGTTCTCGAAAATCGCTCAATTTGATCACATTTAAGTCATTGACATCGGACAAACTCGAGCATGTGGTGCCGAGATGGTAGAAAGACGGCAGCGCTATCTGTGCTTGGGCTGACGAACTATGTTGAGTTTGATGCCTCAACCATACGGCATCTATGCGCAATTGACTGCACTATGCTGGCAGACATGTGTTCTGAATGCCTCAACTACGAGGAGTATCTAGGCTACTCTGTTCTACTTAGCTACTTAGCATTCTACGTGGTTTGGCTCTCAGACAAAATGGCTGATTACTCCGGAAGCAGACTGACAACTAGCGGATGTTGTCACTGCCACTGCTAACTTGATTGTTATTCCATGTAAACATATGTTTGGTAACCATGGTAACCCAACTACTGTCTCTTACGTCTTTTCTTTGGACAACTCTCCGGATGTTTTGCAACTTGGTTAGAAAACCAGGACGATTTCCTAATTACCTGGGTTCCTGTCGTATGTGTGCCTTGTATTTCTTTAATTTCTATTGTTGCATGTGTATTGTTTGGTCGTTAGTTTCGTAATTAATGTGTATGCTTGGGTTCAGCATGAAGAACTAATTATCTGGACAGTTAATTGGCTAGTGACATGCATTGCTCTGGTTTGGCGCTCAGTAGCGCGTTGTTCTCAACCATTTTACAGTATCAATTTTTAAAGGTAAAAAAGGTAAAGTTGTCGTGTTTACGAGGCAAAGTTAGGACTACAAAGTCCTCTCTCAACCTCGACCTTTACCTAGCGTCACCGTAAAGTAATAACGAGTTTGATATAATATATTATAATTTGCCATGTAAACTATAAAACTTGTAATGTTCTTAAGAAAAAGAAAAATATTACCACAATCTAATGTTTCAAATGGTCTAACTTTAAAGCAAACCTAAAGAATGTTTTGGGGGTGTGCTGTGTTAGAGCCTACTACACCAAACAATATTTTTGTTTGCAGTGTTTTCGTATCTTGTTTTCATGTTTAAACGTTGGCTTGATATTACAGCAGTGTAAAAGGAGTTAAACTGGAATACAGATGAGATTTTACTACTACCAGCTAGGACTTAGTCAGCATCCCAAACGGTATCTCTACACTCTCATGCTCTTAAGGACATTTGTAGATAGCAATAATTATCCAAGTTTGTATTTTTCCGGAGAAAACCTAATAGTTTTTATGTTATACTTTTCTGCAGTGGACTAAAAAGGAAAATAAATACTACCAGGCAATATTTGCCTTATCTAAACGTATACATGACTAATTCAATTGCCAAAACACACACACGGATAATAGGAGGTATACAAAATATTGTTTAACCCTATCAAGTGATGATTTAATAATAATGCTATAAAGTAAACGTAAAACTATTTGATCGGCTAAATGTAACTTATGTAAATGTAAACGAATTAGCTAAATGTATTTTTATATGTAATGTTTATGTATAAAAAGCTACAATTTTATTTTAAAACTATGGAAATTACCTCACAAAACCATTAAGGTAGTATAATGTGTCATGCTTACGAGTATAACAAGCTAATATGCACACAAATAATCGTACTTGAATATTATTATTAAATTCCTTTGTACTGTTATATTATTAAAATTAGCTTGGTCTAACAAGACCCCTTCAAACTCACATACTAAAATTATGAATGATAACTAAAAGAATGTATATTATTTTACAGCTGCTAATAGTGTTTACTGCAGTTAATTGTATTGCAATAAATTTAAGTTTGTCGGGCTTGTAGTACTGTTAACAAAAACCAACTCGTATTTTGAATTTGTGATTCTCTGTGGCATTTTCCCAGCTTGTTGATCGCTAGATAGCTATCTCCAGGTGGTATTTATCTCAATGTGTAGAATCATTAGATGATTTATCACTGGTCAGACATGTTGGCAAGTGCCTACAGCTGATTAACATACAATGCTGAGCTGGATACAAGATAATTACTTCATCTCTAGCTTGTAACGTAGTAAGTGAGCCCACTGCAGCATGCTTTCGATATAGGTACTCGTAATTCATTCGAGTAAGGAGTAAAATATTAAAACCACTGAAACTTAAGTTTGAAGTGGATTTAAGTTGATCCCTATTTCGATAGGATGGATTTATCTTCTTTTTATAAAAACTCCAAAGGATCTTTTATTTTGGCCATTGTTAAAGTGGAAAGTCGTTTAGTTTGTTTGGACAGTGGGTTTTGAACAAAACAAATTTAAAATAAAAGCAATATTTATAATTGTATAAGTAATGATAAAACTTTGAATATCGGTTTTGGCTTCTTAATGATCCAATATTAGAGCTAACTTTTCAAGTGTTGAAATTAAAACTGTCTTAGTTTTAAGCGGTTCTTAATTGATCCGTTCTTTAATCTCTCAGTATCTAGTTTTTATGCTAAAAATCGTCTTTCTTAAAAATGATCAAGTACTTTAGAGTTTTAAAATGTTGTAGTATCATTGTTTTAGAGGAATGACAAAGTCATTTTAGGAATTGTGTTGTGGGAACTCCTTTATTCCAAATAATAGACAGACTATTTCGTTATAATTTACTATAAAAAATAAAGCTCAAAATTGTAATCACATTTCCTTAGATTAAATGTTCAATTGGTATCATCTAATCTAAAAGCAAAGTGGTGAAATATAACTAAACTTCCATAACGTTTACATTCGTTAATGTCTTTTATGTTGAAATCAAACTAAGCTACATGACATATATTGTATGTTTCTTTTTATATTATACTTAATTTAGCTTCAGAGGAATGAGTTAGTACATTATTAAGCCACTACGATGAGTTTCATAAGATTAATAGATCTGTAGTACAGTACACCGTACTGACTTAATTAACGCATACTAATTTGCAAACCACACATTTTATTTTGTGATTTTAGTTTTATCTAAATAAATTCGATTAATTTTAAATGCTTGGAAGTAGTTTTACTCGGATGTTACTAAAGAAATTAGCTGTTCGTTAACCTTTAAGAGTTTAAACTAGCCTATAGTTGACTCCTAATTTAGTGGCTGACGTATTAATCGCAGTTTGTCATGTACATAGCAGAGGTAAACCCCCTTTCAACATTGTAAGTTACTTTCAGTATTTTAAACCATCAAGTGATGATTACAACTTTAAGAAGTAAAATAGTAACGCCAAAAATTAAGTATAAAGTTATAAGAGGTGGCTGTTTTCAATTCCAATTTCAACCAGTAGCTAGTTATCCACAGGTCATATGGTTTACAATCTGAAATTTTTCAATATTTATACAGCATTCAAAATTGTTTATGCAAATTTTAACTTAACTTGAAACTAGCACGGAAAGTTAGATTACTGTTGCAAATTCAACAATGCATTTTGTAAATACGTAGTAATAGAAAAGAAAAACTTAGTTACTTTTAACTTCCCACGAAGAAATATATACTTCCATCTACTCACACCAAAGTTAAACTATTATTTGAGTCGGACTTATTTAACTTCTTTAACTAAAGATTTTAAAAATTATATTCTCATCTTAAACCATAAACAAGTTAAGTCCGCTTAAGTAAAAAGCGGATGGGCGAATGTAAGATACAATTCATGGACAATTATTCTTATATACAAATTACTTTGATGATACGGTACGAATGTTTTGAGTACATCGTTGAACTGAGATAAGTATTTGACTTATGTAAGAGAGGTCAACTTTTCTTTTAACATTACTTTAGAATAGTTAAAATTAAGAAGAAAAGAAAAGTCAATACTTTTATTAATTTAATTTGCGAATTTTTTTATAGCAATGCTAACATCTACAGGCAACGTAAATTAAAGCTACATCCAATACTATAGCTCAAATACTCTATTACTTAGAACGTGTGAATTGCACTAGTAATTCTATCTTAGCAGTCAGTTAACATTAATTAGTTATATTTAATGTCAAGTCTAATTATAACCATTATGACACTAAATAAATCAACCTTATGACAACCAATAGTTCCATAGCAAACAAAGTACGATTGGTTAGTTGGAAAGAGTTGTAATTTTTTCGTAATCCCCATGGTTCTCAATGTGTTTAATAAATTAAAATCAATCATATATCATAGCTTAGAAAAGTTTAAACTAAATCTTTAAATGCTAATGATTTGAAATGCTCAAAGCCAAGCCCGACCATCTGGTTTGCGCTTGTCACAATATTTAGAAGAATCAAATAGTTGTAACCGTTAAACAAGAAACTACACTAACAAGCTGTGTACTAGCAACAAAGAAGCAACAAAGATACTGGGTAATCAGCAGCAATCTGTGTTAGACCAAAGATAATGTCACGGTAAGTAGATTGCGCATATATGCCGAACGGCTGAGGCAGAAAAATCAACACAGTTTCGGCAGCCCAAGCACAGTTAGCGCTACGAGGGAATTATTTTAAGAGTTTCAAGTAGAGACACTAAATCAAGTTCATTCGATTTCAAAAATCGCACGATTTGGTCACATTTAAGCTCGACAAACTCGAGCACGAGGAGGAAGAAAGCCGGCTCATCACTATCTGTGCTTGAGCTGCCAACCATGTGGCATATATGCGCAATCTATTTATTATAATATTATCTTTGTCAATGTTGCCCTGGGCACCTAACATTATCTTTGGTAAGACTGAGTAGGATTAAGTGAATGTAGTCAGTCCTCGTTACCGCGCGTGCAGGTCTCTTGAAGTCAGCTTACGAAAACTAGCCTCAATTTGTGCTTTAGTAATAACTATTTTATTTACTTACAAATGGTTATTTTGAACATAATACAACATTTGTTTTTCCTTTATATTCAATTCAATAATATCAAAGTATCGTAAAAAGTGTAGTCGTCGGACTAAAAACTTGATATAATAATCATTAATGTGTATATTTTATTTTGTAAAGCAAGGTACAACATTCGATTAAACATTAAACAATAACAATTCAATATTAACACCAAAATTAAATGTAGATTTTTATCCCACTGAAATGGGTTAACAGAATGCAACTTGCTAATTAACGAAAGTCTATGACTGATTTTAAACACAACGATTAGTTACTGAGGTCCAAATGAGCATCAAACATAATTCCTACCATTTCTCATGCTTATTTAAAAAATATAGTTTTAGATATAATGCTTACATTATTACCTTTAAGTTGTAACTAAGAAATTAAATAGTCCTATAAATCCGAATTTCAATAGTAAATAAACAAAGTCCTAAAACTTCTTGTAAATAGTTGTTATTTAGATATTTAAAACTTTGTTTTCGATGGCGTATTTTATTTGCAATAATAAAATGTTGTATTGTATAGTCTACGGGTTAATTTAAACTGTATATGGCATTTGAATACCAAAACATTAAAAAAGAAGCATCTTTCAAAAATTGAAAATCTATATTTTCTTACAATGATGCAAACAACGTGGCTGAAGCGTACAACGTACCTGGAGAAGGGCGGCCATGGCTATCACTGGACAAGTGTACTGACTGACTGAGTGGTCACCATGGGCGCTTCTTATACTGACCACCACCTGCACCCCGTCACCGTCACCGTCACGCTGCTGGGAGGGGCAAGGCCGCCATCATCAACCTGCGGGGGAATGTCATTCACAAAATAATAATACAGAAGTTAGTTAAAAGTATGTATACACACTGTTAAATTTTAAATGGATAAAGATAGAAAAATTAAACTCAGGACACCTTTATAGGAAATAAAAGTAAACTTTCCCGTCACCATTACAACGTTTCCCACTTCCCCAAAATATGATTTTTGGGAGGCAGCTCAAAGATTTTAGTAAGTGGCACTTCATTTTAAAGGGCTTGGTTGAAGAAAAAATCAGGGGAAAATGGAGCTTTCTATCTCAAGCCAGTAGAAAATGGCAGTTCACTGAAATTAAGTTTAACCTAATAAAGGCTACCATTTTGTACTGAATTGTGGTATAGAGCTCTAATTTTCACTACTCATTCTTCTTTAACCATGACCTTTAAAATTAGAGTCACTTAATAGGTGTTATTATTTTAAAACTGCCCCCAAAACCCCATTTTGGGTAAATGGGAAAAATTGTAATAATGATTAAAAGGTTCACTTTTATTTTCTATAAAACTTCATTTTTCTATCTTTATCCATTTACAATTTTACAGGTTGTGTCAATATTTTTAACTCACCATATATAGGCTATATCCTACCACTAAACTCTATTACTTTCAATTACAATAAAGACAAATAGATGTTTTGATAAGCTTGGTGATTTGCAAAGGGTTGTTTACAAAACAATAAAAAAAGGCGGCTTGTACACAAGTAACAAAATTAGAAAGTAATACAGATAGTTGGTAACTTTACAAACGATTCCGAGTGCCCAAGAGTATATGCAGGCCTGTCATTGGGGAATGCATTATAAAGAACTCATTATCAAGTGCCCTTCAGCCCATTAATTAAATTATGTTTTGATATAATTTTTAGATGTAAGAATAACTATTAATTAATTTGTTCTAACTTGTTGTAAAAATAGCTTTTATATTTGGATTAGATTTTGCCAGGGAAGCTAATTGAGCATTCGGTTCCCTTATAACTGAACCTTCGTCTGTAAGGGCTGCCTTTTTCAGGATTGTATCGTTAATTTTAATTAGCAATTATAATATTTTGCATTTTATTTAACATATATAGAAGTACATGTTCAATTTTAACTTTAAGATACCTCTGTGTGTAAACAAGTCTTGAATTCTCGTTGTGGTCCTGTAATAAAGAGATTACGATTTACGGTCCTGTAATTAAAATAACGAGTTTCATGTATCATAACACCATTGTGTGTTGGGGCATGGCACGTTTAGTTAAAGCAGCTGTCATTTAATTTGTTTTATCGTTTATAAATCAGGTTGGGTTTTCGCTCTGAAAATAATAGAAACGTATTAATCGTCCATTGACAAAAGACTTTACTTGTAAATAGAATCAGACAATAGAGGCGAATCCCAAAGTATGAATGAAATGGCTCACAAAAGTCTTAAGCTGCAGTTGTTTTATCCTGCACCATTATATTTTCCCGAAAGACTTTTCAGTACCGTTTATATTTTGAACATTAATTAGGCTTTGATATTTTCTTCAGCGGACTCTGAGGTTTGGCTTTTAGGTGATGACTTTCTGAGCAAGAGACCTAATTTCAAATATAACGCTAAATTAAAAAAAAAATATCAAACGGCATCCTTTTGTGGTCTTGTTATTCTATTGAAGGATATTAACCAAATGGATTGTATCCTTCAAAATACTACAATTATACTTGAAGAACAAGGTATGTAACTAGATGTACCATTACGGTCTGGTGTCGTGATGATGACATACTGTGCTACGTATGTTGATTATCAGTGTTTTGTCGTCTGCTAATCATAATCAGCTGTCACTTATTAGATCATCTGTGGAGTATTGTTGAATGTTAGTGACGTCACTCACTGGCCTGGATTCCATCTGCAGGTTCTTACGTATGAACAGTGAGTGGCAGGAGAGGTTATGGGTCGTGAAATCAGATTAGGCTTAAATGAGAAAAATTAGTAAAAACGTTAAGAACATACCAGTAACTCGTAACTATTTCTGAGTGTTATATGTGAGTTTTATATGCCCCCCACATTAACTTTTGAAAGAAGAAGAATTTTGAAAAACCCTTAGGGGAATGTTTTTATAGGGTCTTGAAGTTTTTTTTTGACGTACTTTTGGTTACCCACCCCCCCACCCAAAAACCGGGGGGAGGACCCCCTACATTTTTTAAACGTGACACTTTATTTGAAAGGGTATAAAAAACACAAACTCATTGATACCACTTAAGGATTTTACAACGTTTCTGTACAAAATGGCGGCTCTAAGAGGTTTTCATTTTTTAAGCAGAAAAATTGATGCTGTCGCTATATTTTTCGGATTTTTTAAAAAGAAATTACAGATTTAGTTTTTGGGTATTCAAAGCTTTAAAATAATGTGTTATGAGATAATTTTGCAAACTTTTGAAACGTGACGTATTTTGGAAAAAAACTTCATAACCCTATAAAAACATTCCTTAAAGGGTTTTTCAAAACCGTTCCTCTTTCAAAAGTTAAGGTGGGGGGGACATATAAAACTCACCCTGTATGTATAAGACTATACGTTATGGCCGTTTATTATACTGTAACAATCATACAGTTAGAAATTCTGAAATTTCAGTTAACTCTTATCAAAACATAACCAAACCTAAAAATAATTAAACACTACGATCAAGATACAGGGAAACTATTAACTTCAGCCATAAACACTACGTATAATGTGTTGAAAGTTCATTATGTGAGTGTTATTACTTAAAAACCTTATTTCAAATTGGGTAAACAAACAAATGAAAAAAAAACAACAGATACAAACAATATCTTCAATAAGAACACTAATTAAAGTAAGTAAGTGTCTGCAATAATCACGTGTAAACTACTAGACTTGTGAAGAGTTTAAGTGTGTTCAAATGTAGGCCCACTTCCTGCTTGACACATAATCTGAGACTTGGCGCAACTAAGCCGAGCGCACGTGCCGGTCTATTTACCCAGTAATAAACGCCAATACAAAGCGCATTAGACTGCTTATGATTCACATTAGGCGCACGCGGTGTGCGCATGCGCGGTCAACGTTATGTCACTGTGGACAGACAGTACACGCACACAGCAAACACAAGTTTGAAACAAACATGGATTGAATCTAGTTCTTCCGGCTCACACCGCGTCAAAACGTTATTAATAATTTGCTTGAATTATTCCGGTCTCAATGTGGAGTACCACCTTCAGTCACTAATTGGCTGAAGCTCCAGTTCTAAAGAAGTATTTTCGATAGTGTCACAGTTAATGAGAACATCGACAGTTGGAATCCCTGTTACAATCAATGGTTGGCAGCTCTGTGGCCAATAGGATAGCAGACGTCAATAGGATCGTATTTCAGTTTCATAAAAACTGGTAGTGATTGAACTACCAGTTCATCAGAAGTGAAAGCGAGAGCGAAATATTTCAGGCAAGTTATTACGATGTTTTGACGCGGTATGAACCGGAAGAACTACATTATAGTCGTGACAATGGTAGTGGAAGCCTTTATTAAGGCCGCGGAAGAGATATATTTTGGAATTAGAAAGATTCTCAATTAGTACGCATAATCGTTTTACGACTCAGTTGAGGTTAGTTTACGACAGAACTAGTGTATTACTCTCCCTCACAATTTGCACTCTTGACTATGAACGGAAAATATTTTTGATCCAAATATCCTTCACCAAATACGTTCTTTAAGTTACACTAACTGTTCAAAAAAGGTCAGATGAAACTGAAGATGTTACTGTGAGGGTTCCCCAACCTACATAATTATGTTGCTGCACTATACATAGATACAATTCTGAAAGCGCGTCGCCTAAAGGTTACTTTATTACGCGTGTGTATGTAGAGAGTATGGGTTGAAAAGAGACTAGAAGAAATTTTCAAACCAGAAACAAGGTTGAAACAATTTATTACACCTTAAAATCCGTTTAAAATGGTTTATTCTAGTTATCTTTCCGAGGTTTTTATTTTGGAGTTGTACTCTTTCCATTAGTATTTTCACTAATGACCTCCTCTGTTTTTCCAACGCCAAATTACTTCGTTCAACAAAGTTAAGCTTCATGTACAAAGTTCCAGTTATCAAGGGAATGGCCAGAATCAATAAGCTTCATTGTTGAAACTTGTAATTGAACTTTAATTTATCGTCTTACAGCAGACCGAACGTTTCGATCAAGGCCAGACCCTTCACCAGGCGCTTCCGTTTGCCGGACCCCGGGCCAGCCAGTCACAGTTTTCTACACAATCAGAAAACTGGGAAGCACCGTTGAGTTTACTTACAGAAGTTCACCAAAATGCTGATATTTATCGACATCCAACAGCTGTCAGTTTTCGTTTAGTTCAGGATGACGCTTGGAGGTGTGCCACTTGTTTACTTTTAACAACTGATCATCATAATAGACCTTTTTACCTTTTACTTAACAATCAAAATCTGGGGTTGATGCAACAGTGTATATTTGTATATATTGTATAAGGTTAAATATATAAAAAAAACATCCTTGTATCAAATATACAGATTGTGAAAGAATTTTAAACGAGTAGTTCCATTATTTACGTCATGATCACAACTACTTCAAATGTTTCGAAAACCAAACTTATTAGCGAATTTCTATAGGAAATAGAGCGATTAGTATTTCATTTGTAAATTTTAAACGGACCTGACGATAAAGCTATTGCCTTCGAAAGACCTCGTCCAAATAAAAGTTTTAAATATTGGTTTTTGACGTTTAAAATTATTTTTTATTACTCTTTCCAATATTGAGCACCTTCTTCCTGAAGTTAATATTGATTTATGGAATTGACTGCAGCTCTGATACGGTTCCCCAGTTCACCTAGACTTTTTGTCAGAGTGGGTACGTAAACCTTCACCCTTACATAGTCCAACAAAAGAAATTCACGAGGAAATCACAAATCTACGACGAAACTCGCTGGACTTAACTGACTGGCTTTTTGAAAATTCAAGAACGCAAAATAGCTTGTGTTGAATGAGCAGCCATTTTGTTGGTAACTAAAAGTGAAAATTACTTCTCAGTATTTGTAAACAAAACTTTAAATCTTCTTCTTTTCAACGACATGTAAATTATTCATGAAGCACTCATACTATAAAAGTTACAGATGAATGAAAGTAGGACATTCTTTTTTAATAACCCTGTGATATTGTATTCTGTTCTTGGGATTAAAACTGTTGTGTTCTCATTATCTCCCTCAAGTACTATAGTAGTAGTACTTACTATAGAATCATTCGAATTTAGTTTATTTTCATTTCATAGTCGCCATTTCCTTGTTAGATTTTTGTACTAAATGAATATTTTTTTAACAATCCGGCACTGACGAGCTTGATTCACGCACTGGTCACACGTGCACAGGTATGTTTACCTTAGAGGACGCACAGTCACACACTGATACGACAGATGCAGTGATTACACTCAAGTCCAAGGTCGCCCAATCATCCATCTCCTGACCACTTGACACTTTCCTTTCGTAACATTTGTGACTCAGCGTCTTCTTCGTGTCTTGTGAGTCGTTCTTCAAGTCAACGCTCGATTTCTTTCGCTTTCCAGCCTTCTATGCAGAGCCTCTTCTATGCAGAACCTTCTTCTACGCAAAGCCTTCTTCTATGCAGAACCTTCTTCTAAGCAGAGCCTTCTTCTATGCAGAGCCTTCTTCTATGCAGAACCGTCTTTTATGCAGAGCCATCTTCTATGCAGAACCTTCTACTAAGCAGAGCCTTCTTCTATGCAGAGCCTTCTTCTAAGCAGAGCCTTCTTCTATGCAGAGCCTTCTTCTATGCAGAACCTTCTTCTACGCAGCCTCTTCTATGCAGAAACTTTTTCTATACAGAGCCTTCTTCTATGCAGAACCTTCTTCTATGCAGAAACTTTTTCTATACAGAGCCTTCTTCTATGCAGAACCTTCTTCTATGCAGAAACTTTTTCTATACAGAGCCTTCTTCATGCAGAACCTTCTTCTACGCAGAACCTTCTTCTAAGCTAAGGAACTGGACACTATGTCGGCCAAGCTGATAACGATAAGGGATCACGCATTCCTTGAGTGAAAAACGGCATTTTTGGTTACACTGTTTAAAGTTGGATTCGATTATTTCGTAATTGTTATAATACAGAAGCTTTAACTGCTACTGCAAAAAGTTATCGTGAAGGATGTGTTACTATCTCTAATTACTGAAATTGCGTCTTAAGCGGGAAATCACATTTTTTCAATTGACTTAAACCACGTTGGTTAACATTTTTGCTTTCAATGTATAGAAATCCAGATTTTCACGTGGGATTCCTTCATTTAAAAATTTAGTTCCAATTGTTTTGACGAAATTATTTTTTTATTAGAGTCATGCTGTGGATATCTACTAGAAATAAGGTTAATCAGTCAATTAAACCTTAAATTTGTGCTTTTCTTTTATACAGTTAGTTTACCAATCATAATGAGCATGTGCAGCCTAAACTTCTTTGCTGGAGAACAAGTTAACTATCAATCTTAACTGAGGTAAAGCTTAAACCTTCAAATTGGAAGCTTCTACAAGACGTTTAGTTATAACTTTTATTAGCCGTTCATTGTAAGTAAACGTTCGAATGAAATCTTTATGACCGCTTACACAAACAACAAGCTCAAGAGTCCAATTCAAAATGGGGCACACAATTGAAAAATGTGGTTGTTATGCTGAGGCAAGGTGGAAGTGTGCCATTAGCATCAGTAACAACTCCAGTCAAAGCTTGGCTAATGAGTAGACTACAGTGGCGTGTTCTGGTGGAAGAACAGTGAAGCAACTTTGTCACTTGTCCTGCTGTTCTTCACTACCACTGTCGCTTTGTCCCCATTTCTGCTACCAGCTTGATGCAACTTTGTCCCTTGTCCTGTCTGCACTGAGGAAATGAACACGTTGTGTCAATTTGCAACAAATATGCAGTTCAGAGTTAAGTGTACGTCGATATTCTAGCTGCAACTGAACGGACAGAGGACGCAGAGTGTTAAAACTGAATACACGCTGAACAGTTTCAATTTACTCTACTTATATTGTAACTTGAACCCTAATTCTTCTTGCAAACATTGCTAAAACGTACTTACATGTTGATGAGTTTTCTCCTTTCAAACCAAAAAAGGCTGCTCTTTTCAAATATTTGTCACGCGAAATTATCGGTGCAGACTTTTAGTCTGGGTGTTGAGTTTTTCAAATGAACTTAATTGGTTTGGTTCCTAAGGTGTAATGACTTGTTTGGGCTGGATTAGTTTCCAACCTAACGCGTCTAAATTCATGTTAGAGCACAACAAATCAAGAAAAGTTTAATTGAGTCTTCAATACATTTAATACTTGTAATAGTGCAAAAAAGGTTTATAATCACAGTGACGAGAAAAATATAAGCAACTCAAGTTGTCTTATACGTAGTTTTATGCAAAAATATATTATGTTGTGCAAAATTTGTTTTGTTATGAATAACATTTAGTATATGTAACACACTGCTGGCTTTTAAACCTATATTTTGGGCTTCCCAAAGAATATCCATAGCTGTGTGTAGCCCTATTAAGTATTAATCATAAGATCAAATGCTGCCCACATTTCAGAAGAAAATAAGGAGTCTTCTGCCACGTATATTGCGTGTACAGAGTTAACAACCGTTCAAGTACGAGTATAACTAGTACTTCCGGTTCACACCGCGATTAAACCTCATAATTAGGTTGAAATATTTCGGTCTCACTGTGGAGTACCATCTTCAGTCATTGGTTGGCTGAAACTGGTTAGAAATCTGGTGTCAAACCACATTTGACAACCGTTGTCAACCAGGGCTTGACATGTCAGTCAAAACTTGAGAGAAGCCTCATAGTTTACTTGCTCGTTACCTCTTAAAATAACAACTGAATTACTTTATTTTCTAAGAAAATTAACAAAAGCCCAGGAATGCTAAATAGTTTCTGTTTCACATCAAAAGCTCACCTTGAGCAAGCGTTGTATTGCGAGTGATAAAAAGTGTGAGCTTTATGAAGGAAATTGGCCGACAACGGACGGACTAATTTGTGTTGGTAAAAACAGCCCTAAAATGGAAACGGGTGAATAGTGGTGGGACAATTAGAGCTGTGTTTTGTGATGTTCTGGCGGCTTTAGAATTGTGGTGACCTTAGCCTAGTGACAACACTGCAACTACGTAACCACTGGCATTGCTTCGCGTCTGCAGCACTCTGCAGGTTCCGGTAGTGCACACACATTTTCCGCACTTTTTAAGGTTTTAGTTGAATATTTATTTACATTTTGGTTGTGTTGTCGGGGCTGCATCATTGACTAAAACGATATAAACAAGACATTTTAAATCTTGAAGGTAAATACATGAGGTAAAAGGTAAGGCTGTAACCATCCATCCATCATCCGGTGATCTGACCGATGCCACTTCAAAACTCTGATTTATTATATTATCAGACATGCACTGGATTCAAGCATCATAGATCCAAATAGTATAATGTATTTACGGTTAACTTCTTTGTTAAAATACTCAAAGATTCTAGAACTGGAGAATGATTCAACCTCTGACGGTCAGTGTTTCAGTTGCTGATCCAGAGTGTCAATGACGAACCCTGGACCCAAGGTCTGTCCAGTAGAGTCCAGAGTGTCGCAACTGGACGTGATTATCCATTGTACTGCTTCTGTGTTGTTGATGACAACTATTGTCGCCCTCTCAGCCTTCATCTTGGCACTGAGGCACGTGCCTCTTCTCTTCGTCTTCTCATCATTTCTTTTTTCTCCAAATGACAATAATACAATCATAAATCATTGGCAATTATTAATTGAACAGTGTGGGTTTCAGCTGATCAGGCAATTAAAGAACCAGGAATAAGGTGCAACCTTGAGGAACTCGTAGTGAAAATGTACTTTTCTCGTATATCGGCCAATATATGCAACTTCAGATTTGGGGATTTGAAGATACTAACAGTTTGTTCACAGCTTCAAATAAAATGAAGTTAATCGATGAAGTAAAAACTTTGCCTAGAATACCATAGTGATCGTGTTTGGTATGATAATATATTCGTAGATCTTCAGAACATTGTTTAACAAGTCTGGAAGAAACTTCATCAAACCTTGAGAACTTTTTTGAATGATGTCTACTAACGCCACTTCCTCAGTTGGAGCACAAAACATTGAAACAGGAACTGGTTGAAGACTTTGAGGATAAAAGATATTTTAACTTGTATTTTCAAACTGTAACTAAATTGTAACTTCACTCACCGCTCATCAGCAAGATACAAAACAGTTCTTACTTGGAGATATCAGTAGTAATTGAATCACGATTCAATGAGAAACTCCGTCACTCAAAAACTGGTTTGCACAACGGGGCATTGTGCGTTTGATAGTTTTACAGAAAAGTCATTAAGCGTGGGTAGGGCTTTATCTTCATGAATTGATCCATTGTTGTTGGAGCGAGGTATAATTGTCAGAGCAATGTCAGTGCTGGCTTGAGCAACAGCTTGAGGGTCGCACGTCCTGCTCAGCAGAAGCAGTAGTCGCTACATCACCACGTAGACTTCTAACGATACAATATCTATTCATAGAACCAAACTCATGAAAGCTATTTACTCGTTTCTTTATAAACTGGTAAAAACTAGTTCTTTCAATACTAACGCTACAAGTCCATTCTTTTAACTACAAATTAAGTTTCAATCAGCAAATTTCCGTAGAATTGTTCAATTCTATTGCCACAGAGAATGAAACGTTGTAGAACAAAGTAGTTTGCAGTTGTGAGCCTCCTAAACCTTTCTAGTCAAATGGCAAAACTCTATATTATTCGTATATGTGTGGGACCACTCTACAATCGAATTTTCTCAATTTTCACAATTTTGGTACAAATACTCCTTTTGTATCTTAAATTTCTAAGTTCGTAAACCAGCAAAATTGTTCAACCGGAAGTGACCTTTTCAAGGGAGGAGGGTTGTCCCTAAAATAGAGTTTATGCCATAAGAGCTGTATATTGGATCCGATTTTGATTGAACTTAGTATACACATTAGTTTTAATGACACCAAATCCTAGCTTGCTGTGTACCAAAAGTTTAGAAAGTACAGTACAACCAGCCAGACCAAAAAATTTCCACCACAATCTTGCTCAGGCTGCAAACTAAGATCTTGGACGAATTTTGCAGATTGTTGTACATATGTTAGATAACGTGTACAACAAAAACACAATTTTGAATATTTTATACTTTAATTGAAAGTCGGGTCAAAACACAGTTTTTTGGCATGAAAACAAGTTTTGAAAGCAAATGCCATCTCCTCCCGAAAGGTCACTTCCGGTGTACATTATACCCCGTTACAAGAAATTCGCTAGAATGTACGGTAGCGCTTGGTTATGTATATTATGCGTTCTCAGCTATTTAGTTACGCGTTAGAAGGGTCTAAGGGTGTGGGGATATCACATACTGCAGGGATTCGTCAACAAATATAAACATTGTCTTAGCTTGATAAGCGATTATAGCGATAATGTCTTAGCTTGATGAAAAGGTTACCGCTATTCTAATGTTATACCATTGTGGTATCAGATTTTGTGTTGTATAAATCTAAGTAAATAAGTTCGCCTCTATCAATATTAGTTGTCAAAATACTCAGTTTGTAGATGTACTCGTAGGTTTCACAGTCTTAAAGAAACTTTGAATAATTAATTTACGCCAAAACAATTTTTTACCTTTGTAATATTATTATTTAAGGATGGTTTTAATATTTAAAATTTATTTAATAATGTTTCTATTTTGTATTCACTAGAAATGAGAAAGAAAGAAATAAAGCCCTAAATAAGCTGAAAAATGCATTTCCGAATTAGTTGTTACATGAAAAATATGTTAGCATGTAGTGTGATGAATGTCTCTGTGACTGTACAGTTGTAGGCAGAGAGTTGAACACGGCCATCTGCACGGTCAAATGACGGAGTTAATAATCCATACAGTTTCCACTGGTGCTTGCGGTCCCTTGGGCGTGGCTACCTTGAAGTTACTGAGCGTTAGAAAACAGTAGCCTAAAACATTCTTTGTGTCTTTGAAGGAACCACGTTGTTTCTTGTTTCTAGTAAAGCTTGTTAATAAGTAGATGGCACATATATACCACATGGTTGAGGCAGTAAAATCAACATAGTTTGGCAGCCCATGGGACCGGGAGGCAGTTCCTTACCTCAGCCATTCGGCATCTATGCACTATTACCATAACATGATCTTTGGTAGCACCTGGAGATATAAAAAGTATATCTAGCTATTATAAAACATTCACTAAGAAGCAAATTACTCTACAAACAGTCTTGATGAGTTTAAGAAAGTTAATTACCATTGCTTTAAGTGAGTTAATTGGTTAGCTACGAGAGTAGAACATATAGTTTGCTAAATTAAGGGACCAGACGGGAATCATGTTTGCTCTACAATCGATTGAAATCCACAATAACGAAGTTGCAAAACAAGCAATTTTCAGTGACAGGTGGATTCCATTCAGTCAACTTCTTGCCCCTTCTAAAGACCTTGGAGGTGCAGAATTAAAATCCTTATGAAATATCTGTAGCAGCAAGAGTACAAACTGTTATTGTTTGTCAATAAATTGCTTTATTGTGCAAACTAATTATAACGACAAAGGACGCACATCTTTGTAGACAAAAGCTTATACACCAAAAATACTATATGTTAAATACATGTTTGAGGAAATTTCTATTTTCAACTTTTGACTCTTTCATAAACGCTCAAACACTAAGTAACATTAATAAAAAATTGTAAATTATTTATTGTATAGCCACCGAAAAAACCATGTCTCTACCTTTCACTAAAAAAAGGGGGTTTAATCATCTAAAACTTTGATTTTGATACAACCTGAAATGAATATTTATTATCTTAGGCCTACTATACATCAATTTACCAAATATTATGAACATATGTCGTCGTTTCAAAATGGCGGCTAAAAAAGTGAATCGTCGCTTTAACAACGGAATGATTAGTCCGATTTTAATGAAATTTGAATTACATTTTTCTTTTATGATATGTAGTAAAACGTGCCGTAAAAACCACGTAAGCCTGAGGTCAAAGGCCGAAGCGGGGCTGTGAGCGTAGCATGCTAGCTGCGTGTCGGCCTGGTTTATTTGTTGTATTCATTTCGGATAGATTGTTGGCAGGACTGGTGCAGTGATGAGGTTCGGTATGTGTACCACACGTAAGCCGCGCGAGTTTCCTTACATCACACATAGCCACACGCTTCCACCTTTCGCCCAAATAATGTCCCGCTATCAGACCCCGGCAATCGACAGATATGATCCTTTGTGGCCACCTGCTGAGTGAAGATCATCTTGGCCGTCCTGCACAGTGCGCGGGGATGATAGTGTTAGAATAAGAGTTTATTGCGTGAAAAGTTTGATGAAAAACATTAATTTAACTATAATGTTGTTCTTCCAGTTCACACCACGTCCAAACTTCATAATTAGCCTGAGATATTTCAGTTTCGCTTTGGATTACCATCTTCAGTATAGTAGGTTGGCTAATTGGCTGAACAGTTTCAAATTGACACCGGCTGCGAATGCCTAAGAGTTTAAGGAACTGTAACGTTTTGAGGAAACTGTCCGAATACTGCCCGACTCAGGTACTGATGACGGCGTATTATGGAGTAATCTACCCACATCTATCTTACGGATTGACTTTGTGGGGAGGTTGCGCAAACGCAAGCTTTTCAAGAATTTTCATCCTTTAAAAACAAGCAGTTCGAACTATCACAAAATTGCGCTGGAGAGAGTCGTGCAGGCAAGCATTCAAAGACCTCAAGCTATTGACACTCCCTTGCCTCTACATTCTAGAGACATGTCTTTTTTGTTTAAAACAAAATGTAATACCATAAGAGGTTGCGACACACACTCTTATGAAACCAGAGGCAGGGACAACTACCGAACTGGGGGACACAGGACGGTAGTTCATGAGCGCTTACCTTCTCAGGCAGGTGTTCATCTCATCAACAGATTGCCAAATTCGTTTAAAAACGCACAAGTGCCCAAGGCATTCAAAGCTCGTCTAAAAATGTGTTGTACACTCAAGCTTTTTATAACATAGACGAGTTTATGGCGTTTAACTGGGAGACCTGGTAATTGGCTGACCGACTAGGGACTAGAGTGGGATAATTCGAATGAATAAGAGAGAGAGATTGGAAATCTTGTATGTATAAAAGGGACTTAGATGTGAGAGTGAATGAAAAATTTTAGCTCAATCAACTCTTCTGACGATTGCCATACATTGTAAAATGTGTTTTCAATAAAAAATTTATTTATTTATTTAAAACATTTTATTTTAAATGTTTAGTTAATCACTTGAAATTTCTCAAGTTTCCGCAAAGAATATTTTGTTGTCGAATGTAATTAGCACATAAGTTATATTTCCACTTTTAAAACCCAGTATAGATTGACTCAATATAAATTTTAAACAATGACAATCTTAAACAAAGTTGTCAGCCGCTCATCATTAGCGAATCAATTAGGAAAAATACTTATTCACTTGTACAGTCACAATAGATTGAAACGTCGTCGAACATTTGCACTGTTGAGCTTCCCAGCCCCGCTAGAATTGACGGTAGCGCTAGTGATAGTGCTAGCTGTATGAAAGTAGGGATCGTGCTGTTGATAGTGATGACGTAATGAGACCGGTGCTGCTCAAGGCCGAGGCTGTGCGCTCCGTCAGCTGCTGCGGAAATGTCATCACTCTTCCCGCAATCATCATTCATGACTTTTTAAGTATTTTATTGCAGGAAGAAACTAACGGTTACTGGAGCAATAGATCAGCTTTTAAACATCTATGGTGCTAGAGGAATTGAATGTTTTATAACCGTTTACAGCCTCAAGGAAGATGTGATAAATAAGAAGGAAAATTCGCAGTAATTTCATATGGACCAGTTTACACTGTAAGGTAATCTTACCGCATGTAAGTAAGTACATTTGATATTAAATAATTCAATAAGAAATAAATATGTAACCAAAACATTTATTTAGCCATTATCAGCTGATAACACTTACATCAAAACCATAACATTATAATATATTTTACAAGTAACAACAAATTTGCTAAAATAATAGTACGTCTTCAGGTAGAGCTAAAATAGTGTTCTCATCAATACACAGAACTATATAAAAATAAATAATAAAATATTGACATATTCTATTGACATTTTAAAATATATTCAAATATTAAAACATTGTTTAATTACGTTGATTTAAACTCAAAATACAGATTCTTATTTGTTTCCAAACCACGCAGACCACCATTTTAAATTGTGTTTAGAAAAAGGTTTCGTTTTTTATATACTCGTACATTATAGGTTAATTGTATTTCAGAGTAATTTATCAACGAGGTATAACGACAGTACGACCCACCACATCACATACTAGAAGACCATATGACAAGTCCCTGGTCACATTTCTACTGACTCACCATAATAGTCGTAGTCAAACGAACGTATATCACACGTATGTGCAATTTCACCGCAATATCATGCATGACATTAATGCAGTATCGAATTCTTCTTTGTCAACTGACCTGGCCTTGACGGCAGTATGCAGTTGTAGAATAAGGTGGACATTGATCCACTTCTCTAACAGAACGTGACAGATTGTTATGTGAGGTGTGCACTTGCGCGTGCGTGCAGTAGGAGCAGTCGACTGTGTAAACACTAACAGCTGACTGGGATTGACCTTTGTGGTGACAATGTTGACAATGAGCTCAGAACCAACCATGTGGTCGCTAAGAACAGGTTATTTTTTGTTGCTATTGTTCTTCCGAAACCACTTCAGACGTTATTAGAGAATTGTCTTTAAAACTAGAGCTATTCTTTCTATCGCCGATACTCCAGGGAGTCCAGGGGAAGGGTGCCATGGAAGAATATTTCGAACTGAATGTCCTCCACTAAAAGCCACACCCGGAACCCTTCATAAACGAAAGTATACTTAACTATTAGGTTTTCGCGGCCGGTGTCACAACTATAACCTCGTTCTTACTGTTCACACCGTCCAAACTTCATAATTAGGTTGAGATATTTCGACCTCGCTGTGGAGTACCATCTTCAGTTACTGCAGATTGGCTGAAACTGATCAGCTTCAGCTGATTTTACAAACATCAAAATCTTTCATTAGCAGCTCAACAAATTTAGAATATCCTATCCAAGGGAGTATAAATTGTGATTCGGCTAATGTATTTTATCAACTTGCATGCAAAAATTGTCCTAAAGATAACATTGGAAAAACTATAACGCCCCTTAGATTCCGAAAAACTAATCATCGATTAAACTTTGCTAATCAAAATTCAAATAGACCTCTATCTGCTAACGCCATAGACCACAACGTAAAATCATTAGAAGAAGCATTTACTCTGAAAGCAGTCTACGCGGAAAACCCGTACCCCTGAGAGCCAAGATGTATTACAGATACGAAGTTGCTAGATGTCGAGACTGAACTTAAACTTATTTTGAAAAGCAGATAAACAGATGGGCTGAATATATATTAATCAGCTTTATCGGATCACCCGTTTCAAAATTGTGGCCATTCAAGGTTTGTTTTACTATAAAACTGTAGGTTGTATAAATGAATAAAAGGTTGACCATGTATAATACGTTTTTAAACTTCTTAATTTGATGAAAACCACTCCTGTTGTTCTAAAATTTATATCGTTTCAAAGTTATATTAATTTAATTATTTTGTCAAAATGTCTTCACTTTGACATTGATTTTAGAGCACTGAGCAGAAACTAATGAAAACAACTTTCTTATTTCAAAACAAATACAACAATTAACAACTTTGTTCGTTTAATATGTATATAAAATAGTTTTGTATAATTTAGAAAATATAAATAAAAAACTCTTGATGTTTATTGGAAATTCGCTAAGATTCACCGTAGCACTTGTGGCTACGTGTCGGCTATGATTTTAAGCTTTTCAGTAGAAAACGCAGATAACTTATTGAAACTTGCGGTGCCCCAACTATTGCTACTAAGTACTGAGGGGATCTAGTGAACTAGTGATCCTACCAGGATTTCAGATTACCTTCTCAAACATCTGCAGTTAGTTGCGTGTACAAATTATTTGAACCTCCAAAGACTCCATATGTAGGTCTACTTTAAAAATAATATGATAATCTATAATTTAAACTCTTTAACAATACGTGAAAACACAATATTCATTGAAACTGACCAAGTCATCCACATACCGTAATGAAAGTCTCATAGAAAGTTTAATTGAGATTGTTTTGTAGAGTCTTGAAGGTTCTCACGACTAATGGCTGTACCTACAATGGTTTCTGAGAGGCTCAGTCGTGGCCCTACCATTACGGATTTATGTAACTTGCGAGACGTTTGTTTCGAGGTTTAAGAGCACATAAACAAAACGTGAGAGGAACTGAATGTTGTATCTGGAGTTGTATAACAATGAAACCGCTTACAATACGAGTATCATTTCCATCGGCGCAGTACGTAATCACATAGTGACTGTCCACTGCCCAGTGCAGCCCAAAGGATAATAGATTCTCCTTGATGTAAAGTCAAGCTCATAAATAGTATGAATTCTAATTTTAGAAATATTAAAAATATTTTATTATGTTTGTTGCTAGGAAACTAGAAACACTTATGAATAAAGATACCCGATCCGAGGAATAAGATATTTCTTGATGACACGACTATTGATGTTACAAACACTTAAGTATTCTTGTCAAATTAGTCAATTGAACTTATCTAATAGTGTAAGTAAAGTTGGATTAATTGTACTGGCATGCCAGTACGGGTGTCAAAGATCAATTAAACTTAACATTAATACAACTAATACAATTGTTCGCTTCTTTCATCAAACTACGTGTACAATTTTGGTAAAGGTCTGGCAAACTCTGGTACTTTTCGTTGTTTCATCGTCCTTATCTCAATAGTAATTATTCTATAGATTCATAACAGATTCCATAGAATTATTCATAATGCTATAGATATGTAACTACCCACGGTCTTGTTAGGTTTTATTTTGATCTTACCCTTGCAGTATAGGTGACACCCGTACTGACGAAGGATCGGCAAAATGTAACTTATTTCTCAATCAACCAATAACGTACACAGGATACATGCAGAGTGTCAAACTTTTTTACTGAAGGCTTTAGACCTCATATGTTTACTTCCGAGAGTGAAATCAACTAATGAAACTGAACACTGTAAACTGATAACTCAATAAAACTGCAACCTTACACAAACATTGATTGAACATAGCTCTCAATTTAACAATGTTATCCAAACGATGTTAATCGAAACGAACATTTAGATAACTATAAAGAGCTAATTCATAGTCATGTTACTCGATCAGTAACTAGTTATATAATTGATTATCATCGACTTGAATTATTAAAAAAACTGCCGTCTCAGGCAGGAATCCTACTATTTCAACATCTTCCGAACAAAATTCAAAATCTCCAAAATAAAAATTATTTCAAAAAGAGATTAGAGCTTATCTGGTCACCGGAGGGGTTTACAGTGTTCAGGAGTTTGTGGACCACTAACTTGCGATTAAGAAGTCTGTTGATTAAATGTTATTAATTATTATATGAGCTGTTCTTGCTATTAACAGCTGAGCGGTGAAATATTGTTATAATATTAAACTTGTAAAAATTAAATTAGGAAAAGAGAAAGCAGTGTTTACTTGTTTAAAATGGACTGTAATAATATGCACTATAATAAGTACAGAACATAAGCTATATTTTGAATTTTGTTTAATTATATTTCATGTAGTGGGTTGTATTTTTCTTATTTCATTATTTATTGTAGGTACTCTTTTTAATACCAACACAAATAATTTTTGATATTGGTTATAATAAATAAAACTTCATTATACTGTTAATACTTCTTGGACTTAAAGAATTTATTGATCCCAGTTTAGGACCTCTTTAAGTACTATAAATACCTCATTGCCTGTAGGTCCTAACGATGTGTTGAATCTTTTACACGACGCATATCGGGCATAAGTTGCCCATTTTCAAGTGTCTTCTTCTTCCTTTCTTCTTATCACTAAATAGTCTATATTGTACATATTTACACTTCCCGCTTCATCACACACGTGGTTTCGCGAACAAATTGAAACCATGGGGGACGACGGCGATATTTGCGGAACATCTTGGCGATGCGGGTGGAGAGACGAGTGCAGTAACTTCATAGTTAAACATGACCATTGCATTTGTTTCCATGGCAATTAAAAGTTTATTAATTAATTGACTGGGACTCGTGGCGTGGTCCTGTAATCCAGCTTCGTGGAGGTCAGGTTTTGAGGATGATAGAGGTCTAAAGCGGCTCAGATAGTCTCAGTGATGATACCCACATCAACTCCCACCATCATTTAGACATATCAGACCATCACATGCGTGGTTCGGAAGTCACGTTAAGCCGTTGGTCCTTGTATTTCCATTGGTCATTGGGCTATTAATTAATGACCCATTCTAAGGAAGAGTCGGCCTTAGTTTGGAACAAGACTACGCCGCATAACTCATTACTACCACTCGTCACACTCATCCTTCACCACATATTTGCCTTAAAATACCCTCGTGAGAGTGGTCGACATCTCAAATAGTGATTTAGTGGGGCTGGACGCTAGGCCTGGAGCCAGGACCTAGACCATGAAGCTAAACCCTGGCGCTGGACCCTAGGCCTGTACCCTGGGCCACTTGACAGATTATGTTATATTTGTATATTAAATATAATAATGTTAAGACATAGAAACAAAATAAAATAGGTAACACAAATTGATATACCGGGTGTTTCATAAGTCAGTTTATCCAGTGAGAGTATTTGTTAGAAGCAAATTATTAATAAATTTATTTATATTGCAATTTAATTTAAACGGAATTTACACTACAAATAGGTTGTCAACAATGACCTTCACAGCTGATTTTGTGATGGCTAAAAAAAGGTTGTGCAGCATTTCCAGGCCTGGGGTTCAGACTCAGGGTCGATGCTTGGAGTCAAGCCTCAGGGATGAGGCCTGGGGTCCTGCCTCTGGGTCGAGGCCTGGGGTCCAGCCTCCGGGTCCACCAGGGTCAAGCCTCAGGGTCGAAGCCTTGGGCCCAGCCTCAGGGTCCAGCCTCAGCGTCGAGGCCTGGGGTCCAGCCTCGGTGTCGATGCCTGGGGTCCAGCCTCAGGGTCCAGGCCTGGGGTCCAGCCTCAGGGTCGAGGCCTGGGGTCCAGCTCAGAGCGAAGCCTAGGGTCCCGCCTTAGGGTCGAGGCCTGGGCCCAGCCCTAGGGTCGACACCTGGGGACCAGCCTCAGTGTCGAAGCCTGGGGTCCAGCCTCAGGG